>CM034148.1:373933838-374164062 GCA_019776745.2 Taxus chinensis
AAAACTCAACATCAAATCTTATCATAAAAGGTTGGGTCTAAGAGTGCCATCTTCGGCGAGACCCAAAGTAACACTAACCATTACTCAAGACGTGGGGTGTGCATGACTAAGTTGTGAACCCAAAGAAGATTTTTCCGGCCACCATTCGACTATGGATTCAAGAACAGTCACGGTCCCACTAAATAGAAGGAGAAGAGTATAACTCATACATCAATCACGAGTACCTATGTACTCCCCACCAAAGTGTCTTGTAAGTACAATAAGTAGGTTCAAAAACGATTAATCCTTCCCTTAATTTGGTGGAATGAAGATTCTCGAGTTAATATAAGGGTGTGATCCTAGAATGTCACATAATTTTCCAAATTACGATGACCCAAAACCACCCACCACCCAAGTGATGCCTCAAAATTATAGTTACCAAAAAGGAACCCATGTTAACCAGGGTATAAGGTCCTTATTTAATTCAATCATACATAATTGGGTTGTTAAGCAGATTACTTATGTGACCAACGAGAGTCTTAAGGACATCCTTTTGAGGTAAAAACCAAATTCACCTTAAGTTTCTCTCCATGTATTTCTTCAACTCATTCAAAGACATATCTAGAGAATTATGCTCAAAGGTTATCATAGAAAGAGAGTTTCATTAAATCAACGAGTAAGACAACATTATTCTTAGGATAATTTCAGGGAAATTATTACCACGAGATAGTAACAAGAGAGTCTAATCTTTTAGGTTAGGGCCGTAAAAGTTCTCATCATTGCTTCTTGTAGCGACATTGGTTCATGATAAGCTTGCTACATTATAATATTTATCACGATTGATTCCTTACAGTAAGGAGTGACATAAAAAACACGAAAGTCTTACATTAGTTTCTATACAATAATAAGAACAACTTACCAATTCCTTCCAGATCACACCCTCACGGTTATACTTATATCAAAAGGGATGGCCATTTACATGCCAATAGAAGGGTTCCTTCTTATTTTATTACCAACAAACCATTAACTTTAGTATTACCATAATACATAGTTATTAATTTTTCCTATGCTAAACATGCAATTCCATTTTTTCATTACTTCACAATGCACTTTTAATGTGTGTGATAATTCTAGTTATCCCACTAAATTTACATGAAGTACTCAACATTTATTTTCAAGTAAAAAGATCCGTGAGGTGAAGAGGTTAAGCATGGTTTTCCTGGTACTCATTTTAAACCTTTAACAAGGTATACCATGATTGTGTAACTCACTTAATTGGATCCCTTTTAATTAACCAAATTTCTCCTAGTTTTTATTTCACAAGAAAAATCCTTTTTCACATCTATTTCCCCCTATGCGAGATACAAGCTACTTTCCAAAGTGCTGTAAAACTTAGTATCAGAAGGTCATAAGTCAATATAGCCATATAATATTCTAGGGGAGATTTCCTCCATTGAATGGAGGTTCATCCACACACTAAACATTATATACCACTATTAATGTTACACAATGTTTCGTGATCTAACAATGGTCATAACAAGGTTTAACTTTAAGCTTGTAATTTTCTGTTTTTTCTATGTCACGCTATCAAATTTACACACACACACACACACACAAATGACTCAAAGGGTTATTTGACCTCATAAGTAGCAATGTTGATATTTTCTGCATTATTCAGTATTATCAAGATACTCAAATTCGTCCATGCTAGCCCTTTTTTCCTTTTTTCCATGGCTAACTATAGTTCATTAGGGAGGTAATTTATAGTCACACAAAATATCAATCAACTGTTTACTATTACCATATCCTCTTCATTTACTCATAACAGGAAAAACCATTCTCACTGGAACTAATGTAATAAGGATATTTCCTTTAATTATTGCTTAGATTTGGTTCCCAAAGTTACCATAGTAACTACATTACATTTCAAGAGCTACATGCTACTACTAAGAATAACATACTAACGCTAACAGAATTTTTAATCCTTTTTAAACAACACGAGCATCCCACGAAAGTAGTTATATTTTCATATTACAAAGTACAACAATACAACCACATGTGATATAAACCATTTCTTTTCTGTTTTAGAAAAGCATACATATTAGGAAACCATATACATATACATCTTATGAATCATTTTATAGCCATCGCGTCACCAACAACTTGGAAAATATGTAATCATATGTCAGCGAAAAATGCTGGCATGGACAAACCCCCCCCAATCAAACATGCTAACGAAAACCCCAAATCAATTTCGGGTTAGAGAGATGGAAAATTATTCATTTACCATACTTACTTAAATCAAAACAACCTTTTTAAGTTTTAGAGAGAGGTGAGAGTGATAAAACACCCATTTTCTTATCATCCAAGTAAACTAAACCACTTTCCATAACCAAGGAGAGTGAGATATAGCATAAACAATTTTTTTGATTCATTATATTCAGGTTTTAAGGGCTTCTTCAGAGTAACATCAAACTTCTACGACTTTTAACTGAGCCTTCGTCCCTTGTTGTCACTACAAGAGCCTAGGTACAGGTGCCAAAACATGTAATTCTTATTTCTCATCAACAATCTTGATTAAGGGTATTGAAGACCACATATTTATACCCTCCATATGCATGTTTCCAAGCATCACATTAGTTTTAAGCGTCAAACGAGCTCTTAGAAAGTCAACGTGGGTCCGCGGCCTTTATTGCGCTGCTACGCAAATCAGCCCAAGCGGCAACAGAATGGGCCTACAAAAATGACGCGGGACCCCCAAACGAAATGATTAATTACTCCACCCTATTCTCTACTATACATAGAATCATGAAAAATAAATGAAATCCAAAACCGGTCATCGAGACTCAAACTACAACAACCTTTCGGAGCTAGTTAGCTGAAATCATGGTCATTTGCCCACCTACAAACTTAAGCTAAGTGAGCTCGGAAATGGGTGCTCAAAATGCGCTTTTTGAGGGTAATGGTTAAAATGGAAACCGCTATGCTATACCCCATATAACAATGAAGCGGTATGCGGGGTCAAGTTTTATTCAGGGATCCACAAGCACAAAATACGAAGTGGTTTCCAAAGGGTTTGGTCGAAGGCAAACGGTTGCTCCCAACAAACCATTTTCCAAAGCGGCCAGAAACCCACTTCACAACCATGACCAACATGCGTACAGGAAATGTTTCTAGTTTGATACGGAGTCACCATATAGTAAAGAAGAGGTTACGATAGTTTACAAACGAAAGTGAGGTTTAGAGGCACTTCTTGCGCGTCAGTTTTTTAAGAGATTTTTTTACAATTTGAGGCTATTTCAACATCCCAAGCTTGCAATTTTAAAAACCATTTTCCCTTCTAGTTTGACTAGTCACGAATCATTAACAAAGGTAAACATGAATAAAGTTTGTTCTTATCTAGTCCAGGGTGTGGTATTATGACATGCCACCCAAGGTGTTGATTTTCAACTTAGGCTGACAAGGTGTGGAAGTTATTTGAGGAAGTTTGTAATATGATTCAAAAAGATAAAACATAAATCATTAACAAGATTAATTCAAGATTTACCGTTCCATTAACTATGCAAAGAAATGAAAGTTTCAAAAGCAAGTAGGAGATGAGGTGTAGAGTCAATGCATATAAATGTATGAGATGAGGTTGAGAGGGACACTGAGCAGTTCCATATGTGCCCCAAGAGACCAAATTCATTGTTTGATGGATATCCATAGACCATTCCAAAGCTCCCATTTTGTGTAACTCGTGTGACCCATTGCATTCAAAGGTACACAATGTTTCTTTGAAGCATTTTATGAGATCTTATTTAACCTTTGCTATTGGTTTTATTTTTATTTTTGAAAGTTTCCAAAGCCTTCTCAATAATCTCTTTTGCCTGCATTGTGAAAGCATTGCTGTCCATGAGGCCCCATATCGTTGAGGTAGTTTTTTTTAACACATATTGACCTCATCTATGTTCACACATTTTGCATACATGTCTTACTCCAAGATATTTTCAACAAACCCATTTTTTGTATATCCCGCAACCATGGCATTCCATAAAACCACATTTCTTTGGGACATTCAATAAAATAGTTCATGTGCATTATCTATGCTTCCTTAGACCCGGAAAACATGTGCAAGATTGGATAAATTGATGAGAGAACCAAATCAATCCCATAATTCCAAAAAAAAGCATCCTTATAGATATTAATGGTATTTCCAGGTGAAGCAATATGACTCCAAGTAAGAGTATTCATGAATAATAATGAATCCATATCCCTTCATACTCTAAGCACCAAGACATCACATCCACACATCAAAACATCTTTACATAGCTACCATAGGTTTTATTGGCACACAAAAAATAAATTTTAGAGCATCCCTAAGTTAGTTGGGCATGTCCAGACAAGTTAACCCTTGCCTTGTGCCTACACAACAACAACAGTTTAAATATATAAAATAAAACTAAAAAAAGAAGATTACATTGTCAGGGGGACATTCAAGTCCACTTTTACATGCATAAATAACAGAGCATTTGAAAATGCTACATCTAACAATATCCCCTCTCTATTTCCCAGTAAATTTCCATCTCCTGATTCAAATCTCTTAGAGCATGGTCACATGAAGGGGGGCTCCATAAATAACTGAGTGGGTGTTGTTGAGAAAATTTAAGAGCATTTTAGCAGTTTTAAGGTCCCATAATTTTTTATTAGTTTTCCTCAACAATACCCGCTGAGATATTATAGGATCCATTGGATTTTTATGGTTATTTATAGGTAATTAAAATCATATTTCTCTCTAAAATCACCAAAAAAGAATGGCGGTAATGCATATTAGATTCTATCATCCCTAAACTGTAGGGGGAAACTCCCAGCCCCCCCTCTAGCCACCTCATAAGTTTAGGGGGAAAAAAGTGGAGCTCCTAGTTTTTAGGCCTAGATTATATTATTTCCCGTACCTAGCTTTAAAAATAAGCATGTGACCTTCTGCTACAAGAAAATAGGAAACCAAGCCTCTCCATGAGACCATGCCCTTATTCTAACGTAGGTAAGGAGGCGCTACAGAGAAGCTTATGGGATCTGGTTTAACATCTTGAATCTCATTTGATTTCCAATCTCCGTGGCCGCCCATTTTCCGTCACCAAACACAATGCAAGCTAAAAATTAAAAAAAGATGTCAATAAAACCCTAACAAATCCTTCTGCCCCATTTCCCCCTCCTAATGGGCTTTTCTTTCAGTATTTTATTTTATTTTAATAACCCCATTACATTTTATTAGTTCAATAAATGTTAGATTTTGTTCTTTCTTCCCCCCTATTTTTTTAATATTATTATCATTATCTTATCAAATGTCCACGATTTGAAAGGAAAGGGAAATCTGAAGCACGTTTCCTCATTATGGGTTTTCTTTAATCGTGAATAATAACCCCAATATAACAGACAACCCTCAAACTTGCAATGATTTTACCAAAATGCACTTACCAAAGGACTTGACAAAGTTTTACTCAATTTAATATTAAAATCTATTGGCATAGATATGCCATTTTCCAAAGGGATTGATCTCAGGTCAAAATAACTCGTAAAACATATGTCTACATCAAAACACCAACCTGGGGTGCTTGGCAAGACTTCATTTTGAGAACAAGGTCTTCTCCCTCACTAATCGGGAGAAGTGATATGAGACACTAAATAATATAGGTGGGCTACATTAAGAAGGTACAAGTTAGGGTTAGAGAGGATTGTATTGATTTCAAAATAAGATAGAATGATACTGATTTGAGAGTGTGTGGGAAGGATGTGTTGAGTGTCATCAAGTTGTCCTAAAATTATAGAAGTGTGGATTTGAATGCAGGATGAAGTCTCATGTTACGAACAAATTCATCTAAGTGATAAGATGGAAGGTTTTGTCCTCTTAAGGGTTTGACTTCATATCATCTCAAGAATAGTTTTTTACTGTGTCTTTAACTTTGTTTTCTCTCATTAGAAGTATGATATCACATTCATGCAGATAATTAGGGCATTTTCTTCTTCTTATATTTTAGGAGCCTAAAATGGATTAGTCTGATTTAGTTGAGTTTACCCCACAAATATGACATAAAAATACTCTAAATATGCATCAAATACTCATATTTCCCCACCCAATATCTACGTGTCAAATGTGTTGTAGACACTAAATCATGCACTTGGGTGCATTTTTAGGTCAAAAAAGCATACTAACATTCATATGTTTCAAAAGAAAGAAAACTAGTAATTGACTACTGTCTTTGGCCTCTTTTTTGTGTTTCTTGTTTTCTATTTGGCCTTACACACCCTACAACCCAATCGATATTTTACTGATTTATATCTTATGACTTCAGACACTAGTGCCCAGCCAGGACAAAATCACCGAGGTACCCCTGTCCCCTATGGGCGCCCCTACCCTATTTCTAACTTACTTGCTCTTTTTGGGCCTCTTTTATATTTTTGGCATCTTTTTCACTTATGGGTCATCCTTCCTATTGTTAATTATGAAATTCAAACAAGGGAATCATATAAATACATAATTATGTGTTCAAAATTAAGGGCCAAACACTAAGCATTACTACTATCACCTAAGGTTGCATCCAAAAGGTGCCTAAAGCATTCTAAAGCATCCATATAACATCCATTCAAAATACAAGAGACTGCATACTATACATAAACAACATAGGAAGGGGAAGTTAATTCTATTCCATACACACATTCTACTACATTGTTACATTTAGTTATAACTCACTATCAAGTGCACTTGAATAAAGGAATCCTAGGGCACAATTTCTACACACATTCACTAGAAACACATGGAATCTGAGATGTAGTGCAGTGCTTGGTCGTAAGTTCACTCTTGAGGTGACCTCCGGGGTCAGCTCGACTCCCCATTCTGCATATTTATTTTTAGGTTTTATGTGGTTTGTGGGCTTGTGCAAGTAAATTCTTCTTTTTCTAGCTATAGGTACTCTCGGCGATCAAGGAGCAATCATCAGGTGATTAACATCAAGTAATCATGACATACTTGTGACACATTAGAAAATAGATCCTGAGCTCATGTGCAGTCACTAGTGCCTAGAGGTAGTCTCTAGTACCCCTGACACTGTTTCCCTTTCCTAGATGCCAATGTTCGACTTCATCTATGCATCTCAAAATTTATTATGAACAGTTATGACACTCTTCCCCTCCTGTTCATAACTTTTCCCAGTCCAGATCGGCTCCAAGTCAAACGTAAACCAACTAAGTCCTCTCTCCCTCTTTGCCTAGGGTTTTATATTTTACATCTTAATTTGCTTGTGTGATTTTGTATTTCAACATTTATTCATCATTTGGCTCAACAATGACTTTGAAATATATAGATTTAATTCAAATTAAATTAAATCATGTGGTGAACCAACTCTTTTAAACCCTATCTTATGAGAATTTATCAAAATCTATCTCCTTCTTCTGAATTCATGGATCAATCTTCCTATCCTTCTTTTACTCTAACCAAGGTTTTCGACATGACTACTACTGCTACAAATTTTATACGAGTTCATACTCAACATCCTCCTCACTTTTTTACTCCAATACTTAATCTCACTGTCAATGTAGACACCACTTGCTGAAATCTTCCTCCTATGGCTCCACCCATCTCCCTCCCACCACCTATCACTTCTACCGTTTCTACCACTACCTCTAAGGGTTATAACATCATAAAGTAGCTTAAGAATACACCTGTAAAAATATTTGTTTATGATTTATTGCGTAGTGCACCTGATTATTTTCATACATTAGAGGCTGAACTTCATTCCATTCACATTGAAAGCAATAATTCACCTGTTGCATTTACTCACCTCGTTCAATCTCTGAAAAATATGCCACATGATATATCTTTTAATAATGAGGATATCCATCCTTTTGCTGCTGACAATCCATTTACACCTTCACTTATCACCGATACTATTGGTGCCATATGTATTAAGTATTTTCTCATTTACAATGGCTCTCCTATCAATCTATGTGCTCTATCCCTCCTCAGGAAATTTGGCATTAATGATGATTTAATTAGTAAATACTCTCAAGTCATTCATGGCTATGATTTCAATACTTGCACATGTATGGGCACTATCACCTTACCTCTACAAGTTAGGCCTAAAATTGATACTACTATATTATTTTTCATCAATGCCACATTCCAGTTCAATTGCTTGCTTGACAGACCCTAGATTCACGCAATACATGATGTTCCATCTACAATTCATCTATGAATTAAATTCTTACGTGATGGTTATGAACATAGTATTACTGTGGACCTCGATCCATTCAAAATTTTTCCATATAGATCTGGTCACCACCATGCATATACGTCCATCCCAGCCTATTCTGTATCTTAAAATTAGTACATATGATGTTGGGCAATCTAGTGCTCCTACTTCCCTTTCTACTTCTGCATGCATTCCATCCGTTCCTACTCATACTACTGATATCCTATCACCCATTATGTCTACACCCATGGCTACTAATTATCCACGTATCATGACTCCTCTGAAGTCTAAATTTGGTTTCATCCCTATCAATATTGTTGATAATGATATACAACAAGATAATGCTAGCATTGATAATTCCGATGATGAAGTTGATGTTTAGAGCTTAAAGATGACACATTACATAATATTAATTTCACTCTTATCAAAATCAATGAGTCCTACTTCCAGGATACTTTTGTTGATATTGGTCCCGAGGTATATTAGTTCAAGAAGCTTCCTCCATCCACTAATGCCATGATTCCTTTCCAAGGCACTATACATACATTATACATTCTATCACCTGCTTCATCTCCTCAGGTTCTTTCTACTCAATGCCTGAATCCCTTCACATGCACTCTCTTCATTCATAATTCTTATTGGCCTCATATTTAATTTGACCCCACTGGATCTAAGACTATTTACACACATGATGGCTTGGATCAACTAGGATTCATACTTGATGATCTCCTTCCTCCACCCTACTCTTCTCACCTTTATCATGGATATGTATTCATTACTACTACTTATGGCCTCCGTGTCTTCCATTTTAAATTCTTCCTTACACGCACTCCTTGTTCTTCTCCACTCACACTTGGGTAGTCTTGGTTTGATTACATTGGTGGCATGTTGGATCCAAATCAAACTGATATCAAATTTCCCATGCCTTTTGGACGCATCTCTATATGCAATGACTCCTTGGGCTATTCTCAAAATCTAAGTCGTTGGTATGTGCATGATTTTCCTCAAGCTCCTTTTACTGATGAAGAATATGCAATGGGCATGTATAGTTTACGCCACAAGGGCTCTTTATATGATCAACCCCACACTATTGCTTACCAAGTCTATGATCCAACTCCAATAAGATATGATCCTGACAATGATGATCTTCTAGATGATGTTACTTGATTTTTCTCCTTCACACACCTAGGGGCATCATGCTTCCCCCATTCAATCATTACCAATTATTTCTAATCTCTACACATACACATTATGCTTTGTAATTTACATCTAGTATCTCTAACACACATTGATACACCTATTGTATCACCATTACCCTATGATGCACTCTGGCTCGACATCTTATACTCGACTATTGAGGGTCTAATTATGAAATGAACCTCCCATCATTCACTTTTCACGCTCTATGCTTCATGATCTATCTTTCTAGCACAAAATTTTCAAACCATTTCCCAATGACACACTCATGTTCTATGGTTCATTCTTGATTGTTGAGGGTTTTTTTTATAAATTACCCTCATGTCATACACATGTCATACACATCCACTGGGGGTCACACTGACCCTCCATTCTTCACATCCACATTACATATCATTCCATCACACTCATACACTACATATTGCATATCTTGGTTGTAATTACTCTTGTTTGATTATACTTACATGATGTAGTTTTCTTACTATACTAGTAAGCTACTCAATATGTCATTATCTTTATCATATACACATGTGCGTTCACTTGGTCTCTAGTTGTGAATGCAAACTTCTTACATGTTATTATATGCTGCAATGATGCTCGACACTGTACCCTTTTCCAGTCCCATCGAGGCTCATGAGGGCATCTATATTTGACTACTATCACACATTACAGGTGCATCATATACTAATTTCGATTCTTACTATCACACTACTTTCCATTGCTACATATATGCCTTGACATAATTTTTATCTTTGTAACATGCTAATGAGTGCTTCATGTGCAACATTTACCTTTTAGGAACTATATGCCACCATGGTTATCTGATACAATTTTCCTGACATTGTTTGCTACTGTATTCTATTGTTTGCGAGATTTTCCGTATGTCTTGTATGCTTATTGTATGATTTTGGCCACTTCAGGCCTGATTATCTTGTGACATTATGATCGATGTCCCATGTTTGAAACCCACTTTTCACGGCCCACTTTACTTGCACACTTGTTTGATTACATTGTCTTCCATTGCATGCTTGCTACTTTTTCTACTAACACATGTTAATAGCCACTTTGTTTGCATGTGCCTTGGTTTCTACCATGCACATCCCCTACCCCCTGTAGGTATCAACTTTAGTACAATATTAGGTCCCTTCTTTTGGGCCACACACTCCTATAATCATTGCATGCAACCCAAACGAGGGGGCATACATTGGGTCAACAAATCACCCCTACAGAAGGTCAGATCTACAACAAAACATAGTACAACAAAGAATCAACACAGGTTGTAGTTACAACACTGGTTTAGAATCAGACTTGGGTTAGAATCACAACATAGACACCAACACCCAGACTCACACAGAAGCGCCTAGGAACCTATGTCCTCCCCTGGGAAGTATTTTTATGGGGACAAATACAATCAGTTTCTCAGATCAGTATAATTCACATAAGCCTCTAGATTAGTTTTATAGTTACAGGGACAACCCTCCAGCAATAGAATACAATATATATTCTATATTTAATTCAATCGGTACATTCAGAACAAATCGAGATAATGGGAAAAAAATAGGGACACACCATCTGTAGTGGTGTTTATCGGGAAGAGTCATGGAAGGAGAGTAACACTAGACCTCTCTCCCTAACACTTTCCCTTTGGTGTGAGATCACCCAAAATTCTGGCATTTGGCATGAGATCATCGAAAAAACTCATTCTTGGCGTGAGACCACCAAAAAACTCATTTTTAGCATGAGATCGCCCAAAAATCTTTCTTTTCACAACATTTTCAGGATATTTTCTACCCTTTTACACTCTTTTACATCAGGTGCACACTTTCCCTTTTACACAGTTTTACATATTTATGAATTTTTTTCATATACACGACTTCGACTACTCTTTCGATCTTCTTTTGCAGGTCCGTCCTTACAAGAAGAAAAAATTGTAAGCTATAATAAAAAAGGTATAACACAACGCACACGCTTCACCCTTAGGGTCACTTTCCTTTCCTAGTTTCCATGCTTCACTTTGCATCATTCCACGCTTCTCTTGTCCACTCCGCGAACTATTTCCAACACGCTCTACATCATCTATTATCTACTTTATGTTATTGAGTATTCACTCAACAAGATAAAGTGGGGGAAAATTTCGACACTAAATCACGCACTTGGGTACATTTCTAGGTCCTAAAATCATATTATTCATATGATTCCTAAGAAAGAATACTAGTAATTGACGACTATCTTTAGCTTCTTCTCTGTGTTTCTTATTTTCTATTTTTCCTCACACACCCTACAAACCAATCGATATTTTAATAATTTATCTTTTATGACTTCAGACACCAGCGCCCAGCCTAGACATAACTTCCCATGCGCCCCTGACCCTTTTCTACCTTACTCTCTTTTTGGGGCTCTTTTATCTTTTGGAGATCTTTTTCACTTACGGGTCGGCCTTCTAGTTTTCAATTATGAAATTCAAACAAGGGAATCATATACATAGTCATGTGTTCAAAATCAAGGACCAAGAACTAAACATTACTACTATCACCTAAGCTTGCATCCAAAATGCACCTAAAGAAATCTAAAGCATCCATCTAACATCCATTCAAGGGACAAGGGACTATACTCTGCATTCACAACATAAGAAGGGGAAGTTCATTCTATTCCATACACATATTATATTACATTGCTACATTTAGCTACAACACATTATTTAGTGCACTTACACAAGGGAATCCTAGGGCACAATTTCTACACACACTCACCAAAACTACATACAGTCTGAGATGTAGTGCAATGCTTGGTTGTAAGTTCACTCTTGGGGTTTCCCCTGGGTTCAGTCTAACCCCTAATTTTGCATCTTTGTTTTTAGTTTTGATGTGGTTTATAGGCTTGTGTAGGTAAATTCTTCTTTTGTAGGTTACAAGTACTCTTAGTGATCAAAGAACGATCATAAGGAGATAAACACAAAGTAATTGTGACATAATTGTGACACATCATAAAGTAGATCTTAAGCTCTTATACATTCACCAGTACCCAAATATAGTCTCTAGCACCTTGGGTGATCTTTCCCTATCCCAAGTGCCCGTGTTCGGCTTCATCTTTGCATCTCAAAATTTATTGTGAGTAGTTACGACACTCTTCCCATCATGTTCAACACTTTTCCTAGACCAGATCGGTTCTAGGTCAAGCGTAAATCATCTAAGTCCCCTCTCCTTATTCTTTGCTTAAGGTTTTATATTTTACATTTTATCTTGTTTGTGTCATTTCTATATTTTAACATTTATTCATCATTTGGTTCAGTAGTGACGATGAAATAAATATATTTAATTCAAATTAAATTAAATAATGTATAAAATAATCTGTTTTGTTAATGAATACCCCAATAGGACATATGACACTTGGAAATGATATTTTGTGTGGTGTATATTTGCAACATGTCCTAGGGTAACCATGTAAGATGCATGTAAACTTAGAGTTGACTAATATTATTGAGAGATTGATTTAGAAATTGGGTTCTTTGTTGTGATCTTTTAGGTAGTACTTAGAGATGTGAGATGTGAGGACCTTAAAATGTGGTATGTGAAAGTTATTTTATATATGGCATATACGATTTGATTTCCCACTCAATTGAAACAAAGTTGACTGTGGTAAATTATAATTTTGAAAATTTTACTGCTAGAGAATTGGAGGATGAATTAAGCTTAGGAGAAAGTTCCCCAATCAAATTTTTCTTTCACGACTCACTTTTTCCAGTGAAATGCTTAATGAAAAATGTCAGCTAGATATGTGGCCAAATTTTCAAGGATGTGTTATATATTATAAAATGGTATCTTTACTTGTCAATGATGGGTAAAAAGTGTGATCTAGTGATGGGTATTTCTAATTGAGAAAACTGCATGTATGGATTAGTCATTTAAGTGCACAATTATTAATGGGTTGAGATAATTTCTGATGATTCATTTCTAAATGCCATAGGTCTAGACTTAGGTATCTACGCCCACTTACATGTGTAATTATTATAGTTTAATCACAATGTCGGCTGAAATGTTATACACTTCTTATTTGTGACTTTTTTAATCCCTTATATTTGACACTATGCACATACAAGGTGTACAAGTTTCATACATTAATTCGAGGGTTTTTACTAATTTTTATAGTCATCTTGATTAACCATTAATACGTACATTGTAATGTATGTGACATGTAGGTTCACATGTATGGAAAGAAACAAAGGAGAATTGTTGAACCCCTAAGGAGACTAGGCACCTAAGGCGTGAAAGGTTTTGTCGAACGCTAATGAGGTGCAAAGGCTCGCGTGGAAGTAACTTTGCCTAAGGTTTGGAGGTTCATGCCTAGCCAGAAAATTCTAAGGACTTAACCGTATTTTTGATCACAATTAGAGTTGCAATAAGGTACACGTGGAGATGCAGCCAGATCTGATTGCGGATAAGGCTAGGACATGGAGACTTACAACCTAAGGAAAGAATATTCTAGGATATGGTTATCATGACAGGATTAGGAGTTGTAAAGTGGAGTTAGTTATGGTTTAGCTAGCACTTGCATGCTGAGGATATTTGAGTATGGAAAGACATGATAACATTTGGCAGGTGGTTCACTCTGAGTGATGAGTAGGAAGTAAGGGAAGATTCCTTTGAGTACTTTGATATGTATTGATTTGCATGAAAAAAAAGATAATAGAGAGAGAGGGATGAGAAATGAGAGGTGTGCGTAATGTGTGAGGGATGTGTGCAAGAAAGGAGAGATATGTGTGATCACTATTGTAACTTCTGTAATGGAACCATTGTAGGAAAATACTGAATCTTTGATAATGTATCTGGTCCATTTATGGATTTATTGATGTATTTGGCTACTGAAATATTGGTGAATTAATATAATGGTGTTGTTCTAAATATCAGTGTTCAATGGATCCAATTTTTTGTGTTCTTTATTATGCTCATGGTCTAGATCTGGTTCATGTATGTTATTTTTAATATTCATAGTCAAAGTATGGATCATTTAAGCTTGGATCTAGTTTCTTTATCTCTGCTATAGAATGTATGCATGTATGTCTGTGCATTATTCATCCATTAATGGTGAACATACTTACAAATCTCACATAAAATATGGGCTTGACGCCTTTGCGCGCCTTGAGTGAGCACCCAATTTAGGTTGGATGATATGCTAACGTGCATGTGAATTAAAGGGTTAGGAAAATTGACTACATCTTGGTTTTGTTACAGGGACCTCTTTTGATGTTGTTGCAAGAATGGTGTGTGATGGCAGAACACTTGAACTTGGACAATGTAGAAACTTGGCTTGAGAACATGGAGGATGAGTTTATACATAGATTCAATGCTGGACTTGAGTTTGATGCACGTATATGGCTAGAGGAGCACTTATATCATGAGCTCTATGATACATTCTTTTGCTGTTATCCAGTAGAGCTGTATGAATGGTTGTTGGCGTATGCATCAAGGAGGAGTTGGTATTATAGAGTTCGTGTTTGGACTTAAAGAAGATTATTAGTGGCTGCATGATGCTGAACTAATATGGACTCATGCTGTTGATCATTGGTGGAGTGGTGTATTGACTAGAGACAAGTTGGAATACACAGTTTCTATGTATTCTTTCCCAGAAGTTGTTGATTTCGAGTTCCTGCGAGAACCAGGGGAATATTTCTTGCATTCTATACCTTTAGCCATTAATATCTTGATC
This sequence comes from Taxus chinensis, assembly GCA_019776745.2. Lineage (NCBI taxonomy): Eukaryota > Viridiplantae > Streptophyta > Pinopsida > Cupressales > Taxaceae > Taxus > Taxus chinensis. The sequence goes on from CM034148.1 coordinate 373,948,946, forward strand.
ATCACCCTGAGTTTAGAAACATTTCTTATGGCTAGCTAAACTCCCACTAGGCTCGAGACGCATAAACTAGTGTAGTGGAGAGATAGTAGATCCTACAGCATAAGTGGAAAGAGAAGAGAGACAAAAAAAGTATAATGAAGCATGAGAGAGGGAATTGGCAAGACAATGCGGGATTACAGGAGTGATGGATGTATGGAGGAAAATGTTGTGGGAAGGATTTGAGGTTCACACGAAGGACATAGAACTTGAGCAGTTTGTGTTACCCCATCTTGGAAAACATGGAAGGAGAACCCCTCCAGATTCTGATGAGAGCTCGTTGGATGAAGAGAGAAGAAGGACCATAGGAACGCATTTAAAACCACATAGTGACCTATCCCTTGCGCTTAGTTTTCTAACTTCTGAGACAAGTATTTCTAGTCCGATTGATGTTGGTGAGTGAGTAACATCGAGTAGATATAATTTCTCATTGAATTCATCTATGGATGCACAAAAATTTCTTGTGTTTGGTGGAATTCTGTCAAGAGCGTCGTTTGGACAAGGTGTGGGTGCACAGAATGTGGGTATCACGTCTAGAAGTAGTTTAAATTCATAGAATATTGGAGCTCAGTTTAGTACAATGATGGGAACATCGAGTAACAATAATTCAGGTCCTGTATCTACTATAGGAGGAGGATTTGGAGTATTTGGTGGATCTGGAGGGTCAAGAGTTAGTGGAACAAGTGGATCTGGTGGTGGAGGAAACACATGAGGAAATCAAAGTTCTAGATATGGTGGAAAAGGTCCACAACCCCATTAGTTAGTATTTTATGATATGTCTCTTCACTTTCTTGATTATAAAGGTGTTAAGGATGATGTAGATCATGTCAATAAGTGTAAATTTCTATGGTGCGCTAAGGGGATCACTACCCTGGAGCAGAAGGTAAGCCAGTTTGTAACTACATTATAGGGGAGCACACATAGCTGGTACCAAAATTATGACCCACATCAGATGATGGTGGATTATACTGCATTGTGTGATGTCTTCTTAGCAGAATTTAATATTCCTGAGTTTGCACAAAAGAGCATCAACATGTTTAAGGAGATTCAACATGGTATGGAAGAAAGTGTGTGAGAGTATGATGCACATTTTAAAACTATTTTTTCAAAGTTATCTTATGATATCCATCCTTCTCAGCATGCTCAGTGGTTCATTAGAGGCATGATAACACCTTTTAGATGAGCACTCTCACATAAGACTTTCACGGATCCATGCGAGGCCTTAGAGGCTGTTTTGCATGCTGAGGCCATGGGGAGTGTTGATACTAGGGTAAGTTACTTTTTTGAGGCAAAAATTGCTTCCATGGAAAAACAACTTGAGAAATTATCTAAACATTCGGCACATAAGACTCACAGTGGACTTTGGTGTATGGATTGTGAAGTAGAAGGACACACCAAGGATAGTTGCCCTTAAAAGTTGGCGTGCCATGTCAATAAATTGTGAAATATATCATGGGGATCATGATCCAAGTAGATTCCCTTTGTTACAACGTGCACTCCGTAAGAATGTGTCCTACTATTGTAATATTTTTACCACTACTACTCATGATACTAAGGATTTCCGGTTGATAGATGAGATTCATGATGCAATTGATATTGGTGTGCACCAAACCAGCATTGCGAACAGTTCTAAGAATGAAGGGAATCAACATGAAGGACATGAAGATGGTAGAGGGAGAGGAATAAGTTTTCACAGAGGATTCAGAGGCCATGGTGGTTACGGTAGAGGAAGGAGTGAAGTCCCTTGTGGACTTGTTTCAATTGTGGGTCTACCGATCACTACAAGAGCGAGTGCCCAAGTTTACTACAATGTTCATGGTTTAGAAAGAAACACAAGTATGAAGAGTTACCTGACTTGTATAATCACATGAGCTAGGACCAGAAGAATGACAAGGGTTCGATAATGGTTAGTGTGAAACGTGCTGAACCTCTGTTCATACCTATGGTAGAGTCTAACTTTGAGTTGGGGCATGTATTAGTAACTACACGCACTGAACCTGCACGTGCTAGAGAAATACCAAAGTAGAGGCATTTTATTAAAAGAGAAGAGGTATTTCATGGGAAGTAACCTGATCCAACTTATTAGAAGGAGGTTTACCAGGAGACTATGGAGGTGATTAGGAACTTGCAAGGGGAGATACAATGCTTGAAAGAGTAGTCATGGAAGTTGGAACATGTAAAGAATGCTGAGATCCCTCAGAATGATGTTGATGATGTCAAAGAGGTATGTAAGATCCTGCGCCAGGAAAATAACATTCCCCTGTTAGGATAATGGTTGAGAGGAAAGGTACCACACAGTGGATGAAAGTGCGAGAAGTAGATCTTGCATGCTAATTTTCCCCCTCATAGTATTGATTATGAAAAGGAGATCACGTTGAATTCAATAGTTAATGGATGAATTTTGAGTAATATACTAATCGACACAGGTGCATAGGTAAATGTTCATACTCTAGATGTGTGGAATTAGAGGGGGAGACCACCATTGTAGCCATCTTCTAATGTGATGTACATAGCGAATAGGACTAAAGGTACACCCATGGAGTCTTGAAGGATTCTTCCATAACCATTCAAGGGGCCAAGTTCACCAGGGACTTTGATGTCTTAGCGCTTGCTGAGGAAGATAATTTCCCAATATTACTTGGATGCCCTTGGTGTTATGCGAATAATGCTGATTTTCGATTCAATAAGGGATACATCAGATTTGAGAACAAGAAGGAGTGCATTATTATTCCACTAATAGATGGTATGTTTGTGCCCTATGTCGAGCCTTTGGGGGAAGAAGACATCAATATAATTTATGTGTGCACTATCAAAGACCCCAAGGTTATTGAGCCATCAAGAGAAGGATTCATTTAGTGAGATGCTGCTTAGTCCTTGAGTGATACGACTAGCATTGCATGTGATAACTGGGCGCATGGGACTTATGAGTTGGTTGGAAGAGAATTGAGGTGCAATTTGACTCATGTTCTTAAGGCGCGTTTGGTTAGGCACGTGTGAGGAAGAAAGTTACCAAGTTATATGGGAAAACGTAACCCTGATGTCGTTTTGCACGCTATGAAAGTCCAGTGGACCTATGAAGTAGAATGGATGAATATGCTTGTTTATACCTTGCACGGGATAACAACGCATTAGTGGATGACTCACCGAGATAATATTATTATTTACAAGGAATGCTTATTCGTAGAACTTGCTAAAGTTGCTGTTATTTTGGGTTTGGAGGAGCTTGTCAATCAAAGTGTAGTGTGTGGATTTTTTGGGCATACAGGTTACTATAGAAAATTCATCAAGGGTTATGCCAAGATTGCTGCACCATTGGAAGAACTATTGAGGCACAAAAGAAGATTTCACTGGGATGAGGCGCAACAAGTGTCTTTTGATACATTGAAGGAGAAGCTTACTATTGTGCCCAATTTGTTGTTTCCTTCTTGGGACAAGCCCTTTCATTTGCACGTGGATGCATCAGGTATGAAAATTGGAGTAGTGTTAGCACGACTTGGGGAAGGGATTGTTGATCACCCTTTAAGTTTTGTAAGCAGAAATTTAACCCCAAATGAGAAGAATTACACAAAAATGGAGCACGAAGTGTTGTCTATGATTTATGTGCTACATAAGTTTAGGCAGTAGTTTTTGGCTGTACTCTGTTTATCTTTTACAAAAATCACATGGTACTAACACATTTAGTAAACAAGCCTATTTTGCAAGGGTGGATATGCCGATGGATCTTGTTATTTCAGGAGTTCAATTCTTTGGTGGTAGTCAAGCTAGGAAATTGCAATTCAGGACATGATCATCTTTCTAGAATTTATTCAGGTGAGGACACGCAGAGCATTGAGGACACAATTCTGAATGTAAAGTTGTTCAGATTACAATGTGTACCCACTGATTTGGAGGACATTGCTGTCTTTTTACGAACATGTGTAGCACCTAAAGGAATGAAGAGTATAGAAAGGAAACAACTTTTCATTCGCATTGCACCTTATAAGTTGATTGGTGGAGATATATACAAACTTGGTCGGGATGTGATTTTGTGCTGGTGTGTACTAGAGCATGAGTGCATAGGTATTATGGAAGAAACTCTCGGAGGGATTGCTAGTGGACATTATGCATGTCAAGCCACCATGCGTAAGATTCTGATGGCTGGTTTATGGTGGGAGACATTGTATAAGGATTTCCAAGAATATGCTAGGGGTTGTGGTCATTGTCAGTGCCTTTGGAATCCTAGGCATAGGGACGAAATGTTGTTGAGGCTTATAACAAGTGCAGAACCCTTTGAAAAATGGGAAAATGACTTCGTGGGACCTATTTCCCCCCTGACATGTAGGATAGGATCACACTACATCATTACTTATACAAACTATCTTACCCAGTGGGTGGAAGTAACACTTACCTATGAAGGATTGCACTACAACTACTATAGAAAGGTTCCTTTGGGAGAATATCATAAGTAGGTTTTGATGTCCATTGAATTTAACAAGTGATAGGGGTACTCATTTCTTGAATGAGACTGTTAGGATATTATTGGTGGAATTTATGATAGCCCATCATAAGACTACACCTTATCACGCACAAGCTAATGGAAGTACTGAAGCTTTCAACAAGATTTTGAGCCACACATTAAAAAAGATATGTGATGTTGGATGGAAGGATTGGGATGATAAAGTCTCTGCTGTTCTTTGGTTTTATACAACAACCTACAATATACTCAACAAAAGCACACCCTTTCAGTTGGTGTTTGGCACTGAGGTTATTTTACCAGTTGAATTCATGTTACCATCCCTACGTATTTTGTGCACATGAGGATTGGATGATGAGCAAGCCCTTGAAGAGTGAATTCACAAATTGATGCAATTGGACGAGAGGCGTGCTCTAAAACGATGGAGCCAAAAAACAGAGAAAGCAAGAAAGAAGGTTTGACATGATCGACACATTAAAAATAAGAAGCTGGAGATTGGAAATATGGTACTTCTGTATGATTCCAAGTTTTTTCACCACCCTGGGAAGTTCCAAGTGCATTGGTTGGGACCTTATGTCGTGACCTATATACTTGACTCAGGCGCTTGCCAATTAGAAGCTTTGAATGACACATGGTTTCCCGGTTTCTTTAACGGGAGTAGGTTGAAGCCCTACTATAAACAAGTCTTCTTGGTGTTTGTAATAAGGCAATATTGCCATTTAGCTTAGGTTTCCCTTTAGTGCAATTTCCTTTATATGTGTTTCCTTTCATTGTCACTATGATTTATATTTTTAGTCCTGTGTTGTGTTGCTCGTTTGTGTGCTAGTAGCTCATTAAATTTTAAGTGATTCCATATGCAGAGGACCACATATACCTTTAATATGTCATGGATTGGAGTATAAATTCAAAAAATGGTTGGTGCGTTTGTAAAGGAGACTGGATTTATGGAAGAATCATTTTGGAATGATTGGTGTAAAGGAAGAAGAATTATCTGTGTGGTAGATAAGGTGTTTTGGGTTTGTGTTGTACTAGAGGTGTTCTAATAAAATTTGATTTGATTAAAGACCACGTAGGAGAGAAACAAATATCACATAGTATAACATGAGGTAAACAATGACATGGGAAATTACTTAGTGGATAACACAGATGTTAAGTAATTTGGTGCAGTGGGGCACCCGAAGGAAGTCTGTGGCAGGAAAGTAATGATAACACACCAGAAGGTTATGACTGTAGTGTGTGAGGAGGAGTCGTGGAAGTTCATTTAAGTAGAAAAAGGTACTTTATTGAAAAGTAACATGGATCATAAGGACATTTAGGTCTTGGAAAAGTATAAATAGGTGGTGAGGGTAGTCATTCTAACTACCTTGCCTTTGAAAGTTTTTGTGCTCCCGAGTGATTGACGTGTGAAAAAGTTGTGACAAGGACGTGAAATTATTTCTACAAACTAGTGGCATTGTGCAAACTATAACAAAATATTGCGGTGTAGCAAGGGGAGAAGAAAACATAGAGCAACAAGGGGTTACGTGAAAGTGAATCTATTGAAGTCAATGAGATCGGGTAGATAAGGAGGATACGACATAACTAGGGAACATAGTAAAGAAACAAATATGGCACCAAAGAAGGTACGAATGAAGAAACCGATGGTGGAGAAGGAGAAACTCGTTGAGGTATACTCAGAAATGCAATACCCCCTGGGTGTGATCAAAATAGAGAAGTGGAGTTCGAAGCTTTATAAGTGTGAGATTAGTGAATTAAACCACATGACAAAAGAAAATGACAAGGAGATGCATGTGGACTTGGTCAAGGATTTCCTAGGGTTAAACAAGCTTGGAAACCCTAGGGTTGATTACTCAGTGCAACAGGAGTTGCAGAAGACTAGATTTTTACAGCTTTGGGAGCTTCCCTTCTTCGCAAAACCCACCCCTCTCTTCTCTAAACCCACCCCTCTCTTCTGGTGGTTAATGTCATGGGTGGATGAATACTTTTTTATAATTTTCAGGGAGGAAAATGAGGATTAGATGCTATATGATTAGGAGTGTGATAGGTCTACTGAACACTGGTGAAGATATGACACTTGACCTATGTGCTAATGAAAAAATTGAGGAATTAGTGAAGCAGTTGAACTACGCGAAGGGGGGAAGGGCCCATGTTATCTTAGAGCTTGGTGACCCGATGTTAAGGGTCACAACCTGACTCATCAACTACAAATTATGCATGTCAGAGCGGTGGAAAGATATAAATAAAATTTTCCTGTACATTGCATACATGGTATCCAAGCGGGCACACTACAAATTCACGTAATTCATTGCGAATAATATCATTAAGGAGGTGTGGGTGCAAAATGAAGTTGGAGAAAAGATAACGTGGGGTATATTCTACTGTTGACCATATTTAAGGAAATCAATGTCTCTGATGGACCAGATGGGAACATGTGGGTTTACCCATCGACGCACCCATCTCCTTTGGTGCAGTTTTCACAGTTCACTTGTGATGGCCCCATTACAAATATTTATAAGAATAGGATGAACAAGTGGTATGAGAGATTGTGCGTGGCCTTCATGAATGAGTGGTGTATTCTTCTTGAGTTTCCAAAAATGGTAGGGGACCAGGTGAAGTTTGTAATTACACAACACTTAATATTTGTAAAAATTATGATGGCGAAAGAAGAAATGGGGCCATGGTGCAAGATTCCATTTGCATTCACTACTGAATATATGATGTGTTCCATCAATCGGTTGAAAGATGCGCATAAGATGACGTTTGATGCCAAAAAAGTGGATGCTAATGTTCTGTTGTCATGCAAATGTGCAAGAGGGAAATTGAAAATTTCCAAGCATGACAATGATACCCTTGTAGAATTTTTTTCATATTTTATCATTTTGAGGTAACCCGATTCTGCCCAGTCAGTCTAGTAACCTCCTAATTAGTGTTAACTCATTCCTATAGGTGATTTAGGAAAGTCAAATCAATCCCCTAGGTGATTTTAGGAGTTCTTGAAAAATGCTATCTCTGGGCAGTCATGGGAAGGGCTATCACTGGCCTTCCCAGGACTGGAGAAACCCCTTGAAGTAGAATGGAGTATCCAACACCAACATGGAGGTGAATTTAAGGCATAGAAACATCATGGAAGTGATTTTGGAAGATTCAGGGAAGATTTGAGGAGCTTGGAGCAGTTTGATCAAAATTAAGGTTCACAGGCCTAGGCAGTGCACATGCCAAAACAACTATTGAGATTTCGAAGGGGATTCTGGGAGCTCCATATGAAGTTAGGATAAAAAAATTGTTGGAAAGGTAATTCTAAGCCCTACAAGATGGTGAATTTAATTTTTTCACAACACTTTGGTGTAATGGTTTTGAAAGTAGTTTTTCTCAAGTATAGGTGGAGTAACAGATAAAAAATACAATTTATAAGGGATCAAATGGATGTATCAAGACCTAATACACCCAAAATTGGATTAAAAAGGATATTTGAATTCAATATCATATGAAATTTCATCAAAAAGTCCATCGGGAGCTCAAGATATTTCCGTTGTAAGTTGTCCTCAAGGTTCAGGAGTGTTATCCCGTAAAATTGACAAGGGCAATTTCGTGGGTAACCCAATGGAAATTTTGTTCTGGTCCCTCGTCAGGGACCCCTTGCGTTTGGAACGTTGCAAAGTCCTTTCCTGGGAAATCTAGTTTCTGAAATTAGTGATTTTTGGTCTTTTTTGGTTGGGCGCACCTTTTGTCTGTGCAGCACAGAGTATCTTTGCGCCCCCTTCATTTCCTTTGGCGCATCTTTCGAATTGTCGACACACATTTTGGTGTGCCTCCCCATGATGCGCCTTTCTTGCATGTGCCAAGGCACATGCGCCTTCGTGTCAACAACATTTTTGTTGCGCCACTTTTTGCTGCGCCAAACGCGCACATAATAATGTGTTAACACATGTTTTGGTGCGCCAAAGGGTGCAAGGTTTGAAGTGTCGACAGGTGTTTTGATGCACCTCTTCAAAAATTGGTTGGCACATTTATTGCACCTTTTCCTATATATAGGCGCATCCGCCCTGTCACTTTCACATTTAAAAACACACGTGATAGATTTTATTCCTCTGCACCTTTCAGCATACCTGTCGTCCTCGTATCGCGTTCGTGGACCCCGCTTCGTTTCTCATGTTATATTTAATCTGGGTAGGTGGTCCTTTTCCTCTTATGTTTTTTTTTTGTTTGTTTGTGTGGTAGGACAGATGGATCTGTGAAGCCATGAAACCCCTTTTGTTGATCCTTGTTTTTCCTCCCAAGCTCTTCCACCTCTTTCCAGATCTGCTGGTAAGGAGAGCTATACCTCAAAATCACTTGGATATTTTTGTTGTACCCTCTTCACCATCTATAAACCCTGAAAAGAAGCTTAAAAGATCACAAATCTATAAGAGATAGAAGACTTCAAAATGTTTCCAAAAATACGTTTTCTACCCTTTGGCGCAATCGCCACCCTTGCAACATGAAGCACAGTCGCGCCAATAGCGCACCAAACTCACTTGCAACACCCAATAACCTTGCACCCTCTTGGCGCACCGAACTCCTATGTAACAAAGAATAAACCTGCGCCATTGGTGCACCCTGCACCCATGTAACACCAACTTTACTTGCGCCAAGTATAAAACTGCTTTAAACGGCGCAAACACATCCCCTGTTACAGTAACACAATGTCATGCAAACCTTTCATGTGCTACACCAAGTTCCCCTGTTGCAAATGCAAAGACGATGTTACACACACTAAATCTGTGCCCTTTGGCGCATCCTACCCTCGTGCAACATGAAAATTATTTGCGCTTGATATAAAATGCATATAAATGGCACAAGCACACTTCCGCTTACAACAAAAAAAATGTCATGTGCAGTATCCATGCACCTTGTGCCCTTTGGTGCTGATTTGTTCCTTGTAACACCCTTTTTCTGTGCACCATACTATTTAACCCTGTAGTCTACAGTGTTCATGCGCCCTGCGCCTTGATGCCTTAAAATTGCTAACTCTTCCTTCTGTCAATGCTTTAATGGGAGATAAAATAGCTAACATGACTCTTCTGTGTTGGGTTTCACTTCTTCTTCTTGCAGATCAGCAACTGAGTTCAGAACTACATATGTTTACATCAAGCAAGAGACCAACCAAGTCTAAGGGAAAATCCAAACTTACAGAGGAAGAGATGAAGTATAAATATCAGAGAGTCAGGATGCCCGAATCCCAAGCAGAATGTGACCTGGATATAAGAGACTCCGAGCTCAGTCACATTGAAATGGAATATTTCTGGGCCAGAACTAGGAGGGTCACAGGAAGTCCCTGGATGGACAAATTGATAGGCAGTGGCCTGCATTTTGCTGGGGGGATCCTAGTCAGTGCAGTAAACAACGAATTCATGATGGTAGTGGCCCACTGCTACAACAAAGACATGAGGTGTGTCAAAAATGATAAGGGTGAGGTCGTGATCAACCTCACTGCCCGACACTTTGAAATTATGCTTGGCATTCCTCACCACCGGCACTTTGTGGCTGTAAGCCAAGAAGACTGCACCAAGGCTTGGGAGGACAACGAAGACTAGTGTATGCAATTGATGAATGAAGTGTACCTGAAAAATAAGAAGGTGGTAACCAGATGGCCACAGGTCATTCATCACAGTGATTTCTACAAGGAACTAAGTGATACCATCACGTTACTAAGAAGAGTATTTTGGATTTCTGACGCCCACTACTTTCATAAATGGATGCTTAGGTACCTGGAGACAATGAACAAGAACGTTCCAGATCAACACTTCAAGTGGGTGAAGATCATAAGCAGCACTATATCTGAGCAGCTCCAACAACTCACCATAACGGGGAGGTTCTACATGAACTCCTACGTAGTTTATGCTGCAGCCTCGAAGAGGGATTATCTAGCATTGATGTGATGTGGGGTTTGGCCCCAAGTGAAAATATATGAATATTACCCAGAGCTAAAGCTGGAAAATAGTATTTCACAGTTTAAAAATATCAACGACGCTTTCTTCTACGGCATCGTCTGCCTTTTGAGGCCAAACATGACTCACGGTTGTATGACCAAGAGCATTGTTACAGCAACGGAGAAGTGGGGAGCCTTATTCACGCAATTTCCCACCTTCACCTATCTAAGGGCAGCCAACTTCTTGGGGGAACCCACCAAATTTCCAAGATATGCCGGGCCCAAGCTGATCTTGTTGGAGCTATCCAGACAACTCATAACGTACCATGAAAAGTGCTTGAAGAGAAAGAAGGTGGAACTCCTTTCCCCCTCACAGTGGGCAGGTACACTTGTCTTTCCCACCACAAATCCTGGGAGATGTTTGTTGAGCTGGAACTGCTCAATCTAAAGCAAAAATTCCCGAAAAGGCCCACTTTCGACCCAAGGAATTGCCTTCCCAGGGCCAAACTCGATCCAATCCACATTCTGCAGATCGAGGATATTTATATCGACTTGTATCATGAGGTCGAGCTTAGAAGGAAAGATCACTCCCACTTGGCTTTGGCTGAAATCATTCAGTATGGCGTGGCCATTGTCCCAAAGGGTTATCAAACTACTGATCAAGAAGTTGATCAGGTATATCTTGACACGGATGGGGAAAACTGGCCGTTTGCTGTAATTGACAAAACTAAAGTGCCCCAAACCATTGAAGAAAGGGTTAAAGAAACTCTGTGGAGAACAGAGCACTGGTGCAGGATGAATGGCCTCATCTACCTCAGAGTTGATTTCACCACATCTCCATTGGGAAACGCACCTTCCAGGCCAAAACATCTGCCAAAGGGTAGAGGTAAAGACAAAGAGGGTGAGTCAAGCTCTGCCCAAGAAGAGGCTCCTGAGAGTCCCCCTTCTGCCGCACGAGAACAAGTTGTAACTCTGGCTTCTCCAGAGAAAGAAGCAGCCGAAGATGTTCCGATGGGCACATCCACTCAGGATGTTACCACTACTACAACTGTTGAGGTCCCTTCTATCCCTTCTCCCTCTCCTCCTTCCCCTCCTCGCGTGACCCAAGCAACCATTCCTTTGGTCGTATCCTCTCCCCCATCTTCTACTGTTCCCCCTTCCTCGTCATCCATCTTCTCTTCTCTCACAGAGCTGTCCCCCACCATTTCTTCCCTCATCTCTCAGCTCCCTTCCATTCCCATGTCTACCTCCCCTGCAGTATCTCTTCCTCCCGTGAGCACTTTCTCGGCCTCCCTCTCAATGTCGCCTCCAAGTGTCTCAACGCACTTTCCCTCTACTGCTGCAGCTGCTCCCTTTTCTACTTCCGGCCCCTCTCCCATAAGTTCAACATCGATCTCTCAGCACCTGAGCCAAAAAAAGAGGAAAGTTCCCATCGCACCAATGGACTTCTCCGTCATCCCATCAAAGGGGGCAAAGAAGCAAAAGCCTATAACCCACTTCTCTCAGAGTGCATTAGGAGAGAGAGTAATGGAGATAGCGTATCCCAATCCTTTAAAGGATAAAAAGGATTTGTCTTCGACAGATTATACAGTGACCCAAGTCACAATGGGGACATCTTCAGAAAGCCTTCAGGGAGAGGCCCTATCTGCAGTTGACGCCCTTTGCAAGAAGCTCCAGGAAGAAAAGGAAGAAAAGAGGCTGTTAAAGGAGTAAAATAAGCATCTTCTCCATGCCTTGCAGAAAATGGGCAGTGTACCTCCTACAACTGCCGTCGAAACTCCTGAGCCTCTGAGCTAGGATAAGATTAATGAATATGCCAAAATTGGTGAGTAGGGTATGGTAGTTTCCACCTGGAGAAGCCAAATCCTCAAGGAAAGTGAGGGAGTAATCGCCAAGTTCACCAGATTGTATCAGAATATCAATCGGGCGAACAAAGAGCTCTAGGTGATAGCAGGACCCATCTCCAAAGAGCTGGACCATGCCAGGATACAGCATGAGACCTTTCAGAAAATGCTCGACTGTTCAGTCAAAGATCTGGTCAAGTTCGGCATCTTCAGTCACCCTAGAGCCCTCAACAAAATCCTTTCTACTCTGGATTACCGGGTTGATCAATTGGAGTTTGTCCTGGAAAAGATTGACAAAATCAAGGAGGAAGCCCTAGATGCAATGCATCAAATGGAGAAAATTTTTCTGAGAATGTCTCTGGGCTTGCTCACTCCTTCTTTCACCTTGAGAAAGGTTGATGAAACTATTCGGATCTTTAAGGAGATCGTTTCACAAGGGCTGGGACCAGAAGTCACTTTCAACGCCGAATCCATCAACAACCTGCTGGCCTGTCGTGAGTTCATAGGGTACCTGATAGAGGTAGAAAACAAATATTCCAAGCTCCCAGAAAAGCTCACAGACGAGCGGGAGACTTGCGAGGCTATCAGTGATCGTCACAAGGATCCTTCCCAGGATCAACTTCAGCCCATGATCAACAAGTTCATGGAATACCGTGCCCAGTTCCACATCACGTCTCTTGAGCAGCAACAGAAGCAGGATACCCCCTTTCAGCCGTGGCATGATGATGAATAGTTTCATTCTTCTCGACCTTCTCTTTGTAAACATCTAAAGTATGTTGACACAAATGATGACATCATCCATGTTGCACCATGGGATGATGTCATCCACAAAGTTGTCAAAAGTAAACAAATGACTTTAGGATCTTTTGTAAGATAATTTTGTAATTAATTGGTTGGTTTGTTTTTGCCTTCTTTTCTTCTCTTCTTCTATAAATACTTGAATACTTGTTGTATTTGGTGTGGATACTTTTCAGATGAAAAATAGAAGTAAGTAGAAAAGACTTTGAAATTTTTGTAACAGAAACAAATATTAATACAATATTTAGACTTTGTGCTGAATACATGTGTTTTACATCAGACCTTTCTTATGTTAGATCTGTATGATTGTTCTGTTGAATCTACTTCTACTTTGTTGTCATTTATTCATCAGTATTGCTTTATTTGTCTATGCAAGTAGGTTCGGCTTTGTTTACTAACAACCCAAATCATAGACCTTCTGACCTTTCTGCTTTGGAATTCATTTCTTTTCTCCCTTTAGATCTTTCCCATCTCCCCACCTCGTTCCCTTCCCTCCTTTTACAGTTGGAAATACCTCTACTGGGATGAGATCCCAACCCCTGAAGGCAGAATATTGTGAGATTTACACAAGATTCCTGCTGGTAGAATAGCAATAAACCAGTTTCGCTTTGCTGACTCAAAGAGGGGCTATGCCCTACACACTGTTGGCACGTCTGCCCATAGATCTGCCCACCCGACAGATTTTCGAACCTATAAGGAGTTAGTCAAATTTTTAGCTCCTAGAGCATGGTGGGATTTTGTGTCTCTGATGTCCCTCAAGGTTAGGGACATCAAGGTTGGGAAAATTTACCCAGCCCCATTGAAGCCTTATAAACCCACATATGACCTCCAGGATTTCCAGTTCAGCCCCCAGGCGCTTGCGGGAGCTCAAAGCCTCAACCGTTCGATGACTTCCACGTGTCATCTCTAGGAGCGCCATGGAATTTTATGTCCCTCATGTACCTCATAGGTCAAGGACATTAGACTTGGAAAAATGCACCTAGACCCCAAGGAGACTCTTGGTCACCCATGTGACCCCTTTAAGACTAGTTTTTTAGCCTTGGGAGCTAGTGAAGCCTTCATTCCCTGCCGCCGGATCGCCGCCACGTGTCGCCATCTTGTTCCCCATGGAAATTGATGTCCCTCACATCCCTTTGAGGTGAGGGGAATAAGGGACACAAAAATGTGCCCATACCTCTATATGCACAATTTTTTAATATTTTTTAAATCCCCACCTACCACCTTCTTCCTGCTTCTAACATCCAACTCTCCTGTGCACATGCTCTGTAACTCCCTCTGCAAATTTTCACCACCACTCCACCATTGCCAAAGCTCAAACCAAATTCGATACAACAAGGAAGTCCTCTAATCCATGATAATATGTAGGTCTTAAAAGAAATATTGACTACACCAAGAAGAAAAGTGAATAACGAAGAAGTACAGTGGAAATCCCCATTGTTGTGAAATCAAATTTTGAAGAAACATTGCAAACAGATGCACAAATTGATGAAACGTCTTTTTATGTTCATTCCTATATCAAAATACATCAAAAAAATTCCTTTAGATCCTCCTCTCGTGCCATTAAACATTCACAATGAAGAAATCTTCTTTTGGCCCAATAGAGAAAAAAGTTGGATTTCCCGTCAAACTGACAATCGGATTGAAACGAGATTTCAATGGACGCACAAGAAGAAAAACCCTTATAAAAAATGTAAATTTCATGATGAACAAAGGATAAAACCAGACCTACAATTTTTGATGTCCATTAATGGCTGTTGTGTTTAGAAGCACTGCCAGGTTAAAAAATTAAAACTTTAAAATCTCCCAAACTATTAAGCGGATAGGTCCAAGATTTTAAAGGGGTGACATTGGGAAAAAAAACATATCAAAAAAATTTGTTTTGTAGTGATCCAATCACTGGAGGTTCACTTTCTAGAAATAGCAGGTCTTCTACATGGAGGACTGCCATTTTGGGAAATTTGTTAATTAAAGAAACTGCAAAAGAGGCATTAAACACGGAAGAGGTATTGTAAGATGAGATCACCGAAATGGTCATCTTGCTCCAAAATTTATACTTACTAAAAATAGTAAGTGGTCCCAGGAGCACTTTCCAAAAATAGAAATTTGATCTAAAAGGTGAGAGGAACACATGGAGATAGGGAAGTTTGAGTTGCAACATCTAGTTGAGGTTCAAGGCAACTAATTTTTCATAATTACTAAAAATAGTAAATTCTTTTTTCTGAAGAAATCATAAAACATAAATGGATAGGGCAGAATCTGGCATAACCTTTCGCTTCTGAGTAAGAGATAGAAAAAGTGTAGTTTCTAACATCATACTATGCACAGTAGGTGATAGTGAGGATGTCAACAATGTATTTTGACACTAATTTCATGCTTTAATTAGTATGTGTGAGGTGGAATTCACAATTGACACTATCAGATCATTCATAAGATGCTTCATCAGGATCATGTCCAAATCAGTTGAGCATTGTGGCAACATTGAAGGGAGTTAGGAAAAGATTTTTCCAGAGTGGATCTCCCTGAGTGATGCCTATGGGGTCAGCGTGCACAATGAGTTCAGACTATGTATTTAAACAGGTGTCATTCACATTAGATCATCGAAATCGAAGTTCTTCAGTGTGTGAAAGAGTTAAGAGATTCATAGTTCATCACATTGGCAGTGTTTCATTCGATCATTAGAAGGATCATTGGACTTTATCTGAGGCAGAATCTATCATCATTACATCATACTTCTTATTCTTTCCACTCAGTCTCCCTCTCTTCTTTTTTCTCTCTCTCTCCCTCTCTCTCTTCTCTCCCCCTAACTTCCTCTCTCCTCAATGTTCTAATTTGACGTTAGGGGGTTGCACTTTTTCAATGTAATAAACCACCCTTAAGTTATAAAATGGGACTTAATTTTATCATAAGAATTTGGAAAGTCTCATGACATATGAAGGGTCAATGGGGGGTAGGTGAAGAGAATTCCAAAGCACTATAAATTGTAAGGATCTCCTCATTCCAAAGGGTTCTAATTATGAAATTATTCTAGCTGGTTGTATTCTTGTAAGTTCATGAGAGAGATTTTTCTCACTTGTGAGTGAAAAGAGTTAGCCACTTTTCCCCTATTCTCAATGTCTTCCATTCTCATACTATGTACAATTTCTTCTTGGGCATTAATACAAGAAGGAGTTTCGAGCCTTTTTTGAATAAGGGGTTTACTGATACTTTGTGTTCATTAAATTATAATTGGTCTTGTTGCTATTTGTAGTATTGTTTCTTCCTAATTTTAGTGCATGTGATGAAATTTATAACTAGTGTGTGCAGGAATATGATTTTCTACCTGCAACATTAGTTCTCCTACCTCATTTTCTCACTCCCCTTTCCCAATTCTTCATACAAATTATTCCCTAGCAAGAGATTGCTATCTTTTCTGCAGGGTCAGTGGAGTGTCCCATGTTGGATCCTTGGCCACAAGGCCACCAGAAAAATCCACCTTTACTCACGCATGCATATACGACAGTTACACTGGTTAAGTAAAGGGACTTAGACTCCCAGAGTGTTGGAAAGAAATCCACAAGTTTGTCCACTTGAAATATTTTCTCACCAATAGCTTTTGGTGCCCACCGTGGGGAAGATTTAGCAGCATCTACACCCAAAATATGACCATAAGGTCCCAAAATAAAAAAATCTAATATTGAAAAAGAAAAAAAAAATAAAGTTCATGGAAATCCATTTTTGAAAGATACACTATTAAATTCATACATGTGACCCTTCATATTCCACAGTGTCCTTTCATGTTCTCACTACAAAAGTTTCCAAAAGCTAGTTGAAGGAAGATACACAAGGTTGAGTAGGCTGAAAGGTGTTATTGATTCCAATTTCAAGGCTTTACAAAATAAGCAAGAAAGAATTAGAGATAATCCATACTTCTTGTCTCAAGCCTCCTTTCCATCTAGGTCTTCAAGGAGTGCACCTGGAAATCCTATCCAAACTCTTATTGATACCACCCCTTCAAATTCTCCCATTCTTTCAACCGCCATTAAGCATTGAGTTCCTAGAAGAAGAATAATTTAAAGAATAAGTTTTAGAAGCAAGAGCTAAAGCAGAAGCAAAAACGACAATGGAAGATGAAGTAGAAAGACCCCAACCCATTATTCCATGGGGAAGAAATACATGGCCCTGCTCACTCTTGAACCCCCTCTTTACGATCTACCAATGGGTTCCCACAAGAACTTTCCAAAGTTTCAAAGGTGATAACACACAACATCCTGAAGAACACATCACTTACTTTCACCACATCATGTGGGATTCTTGGAGTTGAACATGAAGATGTTGCTGTAAGACTGTTCGTGGAGTCCCTCTAAGAAAAATTAGTAGAATGGTTCTACCTCTTGCCTACCTGATCCATCACTGGTTGGGATGACATCAAGACTTCCTTCAAAGGGAGATTTAAATCAACTGAAGATTGTCAAGACCTCTTGGTGCAGTTGCTCAAATGAAGAAAGGAGAAGGTGAAACTATGAGAGACTTTGTGGCTCATTTCAAATGGTTTCTTCGTAGGATACCTAGAAGAATATTCACCATTTGAAAACAATATCAAGAGATTATTCATCAATGCTCAATCACCAAAGCTAGGATTTTCCTATGAAGAGTTCAAAAAAGGAACATTGTAGAATCACAAAGGATGGCCATCAAACTTGACGACGATCTCATTCTCTTCAGAAAGATCAAGAATCCATCGAAGGGAAAATCTCAAATCTTGGAGATGAAAGAATAGATTCATTTTTTAGAAATTAGCAAATGAAATGGCATCATTGAAGAGGGAAATTTTTGAATGAGTGTATTCTCAAAGAACAACAAAAATCAAATTACAGGAGCACCTCGAAGGCTTTTCTTGAAGGCCCCACTTGTTAATGCATGTTGTAGGAGTCAATAAAATGAAGAGGAGTCTTGAAAAAGAAAGTGAAGGTGGTGATTTCTAGAAAGTGATGAGTTTGAGAATGATACACAAATCAATTTCTATGAGAATTTTGGAGGATATGGAGATGATGAAGAAGATGCACCTAGTTTCTCATGTGTGGTATTCACTCATTCTCAGTATGAGAAAGGAGCACATCCCTCCACTGTTGCAAAGAAAAAGAAGGTTGAAGATCCTCCTATGGTGACTCCACAAAAAAAATAATTAGTCAAGGATCTCCACTCCCACCCTTCATGGAGTCTACATTGTTGAAGCCTGATCTTGTAGCAAGTAAGAAGGATCCCATAATTCCAAGTAAGTCTTCCGATGCCTCTTCTAATTCTAAATCTAAATCTGCTCCTGTAAAATCTATTACTTTGAAATCTCCTAGTGTACCTTTCAAAATACCCTCCATTCCCCAAGCATCAAACCCTTCTTCCAAACCTATCCCGACTCCAAAATCAGTCCCTCATCAACCTCACCCGCACCTTCTCATTTTGATTTCATAGAATATGCAAAAAAAGACCTAAGTCCAAATTATTGAAACTAAATATTTGTAGACTCATCCTGAATAATTTGAGAGGTTCCTTTGATATATCAGGAGTGGTATTCTAACACCCAATGTTGTAACTCCTAGTTATAAATGAATACTTACAAACCCCTATTCCTCCATCACATAACATGCTTTCCTCAAGCACATCCAAGACTGACAAAGGTTGATCCTTTCTATGTCTCCCTTCTTGTTGGAGAATATGTACTAAACAATTACATAATAGATTCTGGTGCCTCAGACAATGTGATGCCTTTGAAGGTCGCCAAGGATCTCAAACTTACCATGACTCCACTCAGTGGCTCTTATTACTCTTTGGAGTCAAAATAGGTCCCACTTGTAGGGAAGGTCAAAGATGCACAGGTGGCTCTCGCCATATTTCCATACAAGAAAATTTTAGTGATGATTTTGGTAGCAGACATCCCTACCTCATTTGGAATGTTACTAAGTAGAAGTTTCTGCCGAGACTTGGGAGGGAAAATTCAGATGAATTGATTATCCACAACCATACCAGTTAAGGGAGACATGGATAAATTGCTTCCAGAGAAGAAGATGAGGTACACAGTGTGAAATTCCAGAAGCCCAGAAGCTAACATTTTGTACCAAGATAACAAGAGGATGAATCTTTTCATAATGACCAAAGAAGAAGATGATATTCCCATCTTGATAGGTCCAGACATGCCTTCCCAGAGAGGCATGGACCTTGAAGAAGCATTGAGGATATTTGAGTTACAAGAGGGCAGCCCCGAATTATCTGGATGATGTAAACCATGAAGAAGAGGAAATGGTTCTTGGTGATTTTCAAACAGAAAAATCAGCTTATGTGCTTATCCGTGATGAAGAGATATTTTCATTCCCATTTGAAGATGAGGATCCCTTGATCATGTCACCTATGAAAAGACCAAGCCAGTCTGTAATGAGCCCTCAAACAGTGGGAAAGAACCATCTGTACAAGAACTACTAAGAGCCACAAAAGAAACAAATGACCTTGAGCTCAGTCTCAAACTCCTGATGTAAGCCATGAATCTACAAGACAAGCATGAATATGATTTGAAAGCCTTAACTAGTGTGAAGATTGGCCATGTTTAAATAAAGCAATATGAAAAATATGATGCCCCTCTTGAGCCAATGGTTGATGGATGCAATGATGAAATCAAGGTATTTTCTTTCCCATTCGAAGAGGAAGAATATTTTTGTGATGAAGAAATTGAAGCAAAGAGATTTTTGAGGCCTTTGAAGCTAAAGCTCCTCTGGAAAAAGGAGTGATAGAATGCAGTGATTCCCAAGATGATGAAGTAATCCCTCTTGATAGTTTCCTTGAGCTGCAAAATAAAGATCCTTTGAAGGCATACAAAGATGAGCTACAGGAAGTGACAAAGGAGATCTTTGTGCAAGAACTATTAGATGCAGTGGAATTTGTGGAAGATCCTGAGTTGATTCTTGATCTCTTAACTCATGTCATGGTGATACAAGACAAGTATGAGGTTACTTCTGGTCCTCCTGTCTGTACTTAAACACCTCACAATGGAGTAGAGATAAAGGATGAATATTAAGGTTTCTCCTGGAGAAAATATCAATGAGAATAGATCCGGGAAATAAATTAACTCAAAATATTCAAGATATTTGAATGAAAATTAGCTTTGGGGAAGAAATGAGATGCTCAATGAAGAATCGATTATGTTGATAAACATAGAAGGTAACTGACACTATGAAGCCAATTTCAAAGAGCATGAAGGCAGTAGAATTTCCAAGTGAAAGACCTGAGCATCAAGAAGCTCACTAGTGGACTCACTCCTACCAAAAACACACATGGTCATGAAAGCATCCACCTTTCATAAACAATTAAGGAGAGGAGGATACTTTCTGGAACCATTCAATGGCTTCACAGAACAACATCACTCAATGTTTCCCACTCAGGGGTAACTTTTGAGGAATGAAAAATGCTTCAGTGAAAGTGGGTTTTCCCCCACCTTGCACCATAGGTGATTGATAGGTGTGTTTCCCTTTTTTATGTATCATTTCCTTTCCATGTGTGTTGTTTGTTTCCTTTCGTTGTTCTTGGTTTTTGTGTGTTTCCTTCTTCACTCTCTGTCTCTCTTGTTGTAAGTTGTACATGACTCTACAGGGCCCAATGGATAAGGTACTGGTCAATGGATCATATGGTCTAAAGTTGAGATTCTGGATTCTCCATGTCATGTCTTCACTGTGCTCAGTCCATGTCATGTCCCCCAAGCTAGAGCCATTTGTTTTCATGTGCAAATGTGCAACATGATAAATTGACAATTTCCAAGCATGACAACATGATACCCCTGTAGCAAAATTTTCATGTTTTATCATTTTGAGGCACTCGGGTCTACCCAATCAGTCCAGTAACCTCCCAATTGGTGTTAATTCATTCCCCTAGGTGATTTAGGAAATTCAAATCAATCCCCCTAGGTGATTTTAGGAGTTCTTGAAAAATGCTATCTCTAGGTAGTTGTGGGAAGGGCTATCACTGGCCTTCGTAGGACTAGAGAAATATCCTGAAGTGGAACGGATGATCCAAATCCAACATGGAGGTGAATTGAATTCCTAGAAACATCATGGAAGTTAATTTTGGAATATTCAGGGAAGATTTGAGGAGTTTGGAGCAGTTTGATCAAAATCAGGGTTCACAGGCCTAGGCAGTGCACAAGCCAAAACAACTGTTGAGCTTCCAAAGGTGATTCTGAGGAGCTCCAGATGGATTTAGGAGAAAAAAAAACATCTTTAGAAAGGAATTCAAATCCCTCTACAATATGGTGAAATTATTTTTTTCACAACACTTTGGTGCAATGGTTTTGCAAGCAGTTTTTCTCATGCACAAGTGGAGTACCAGATCAAAAATCCACATTTTTCAGGGATCAAATGGATGAATCAAGACATGAGATACTCATACCATTGGATTTAAAATTCCATTTCTAGTCAAATATCATATAAAATTTCATCAAAAAAGTCCATTGGGAGCTCAAGATATTTCGTAATGTAAGTTGTCCTCAAGGTTCAGGAGTTAGTCAAATTTTCAGCTCCTAGGAGCATGGTGGGATTTTGTGTCCCTAACGTCCCTCAAGGTCAGGGACATCAAGGTTGGAAAAATTCTCCTAGCCCCCTTGAAGCCCTCTAAACCCACATATGACCTCCAAGATTTCCAGTTCATCCCCCAAGTGCTTGCGGGAGCTCAAAGCCTTAACCATCCGATTGTTGCCACATGTCATCTCCAGGAGCGCCGTGGAATTTTATGTCCCTCATGTCCCTCACAAGGTCAGGGACATCAAACTTGAAAAATGCACCTAGACCCCAAGGAGACTCTTGGTCACCCATGTGACCTCTTCAAGACCCTTCAATTTTTCAACCTTGGGAGCTAGTGGAGCCTTTCATTCCCTATCGTCGGATCGCCGCCACATGTCGTCACCTTGCTCACCGTGGAAATTGATGTCCCTCACATCCCTTTGAGGTGAGGGACATCAAGGGAAAAAAAAATTCCCATCCCTCTCTGTGGATAATTTTAAATATTTTTTAAATCACCACCTGCTTCTTCCCGCTTCTAACATCTAACTCCTCCCATGCACATGCTCTGTAACTCCCTCTGCACCTTCTCACCACCACTCTGCCATTGCCAACAAACCAGCTTCGCTATAGAAAGAAACTCCTCTACTCCATGATAATATGCAGGTCTTAGAAGAAATATTGACTAAACCAAGAAGAAAAACAAAGAACAGAGAAGAAGAACAGTGGAAATCCCCATTGCCGTGAAATCAAATTTTGAAGAAATATTACAAACGGATGCACAAATTGACAAACCATATTTTTTTGTTCATTCCTCTATCAAAAAACATAAAAAACATGCCTTCATACCCTCCTCTCATGCCATTAAACATTCATAGTGAATAAATCTTCTTTCTGGCCCAATAGAGAAAGAAGTTGGATTTCCCGTCAAACCTGGTAGTCGGATTGAAACGAGATTTCACCCGGAAGCACAAGAAGAAAAAACCCATATCAAAAATATAATTTTGTTTCAAAAATGAGAGGAGAAAACTAGACCTACAATTTTTGAGGTCCATTAATGGGTGTCATGTCCAGAAGCACTGCCAGGTCAAAAAATTAAAACTTTAAAATATCCCAAACTATTGAGCGGATAGGTCCAAGATTTTAGAGGGGTGATATTGGGAAAAAACCCATATCAGAAAAACTTTGTTTCATAGTGATCTAACCACCAGAGGTTCACTTTCCAAAAATAGCTAGGTCTTCTACATGGAGGACTGCCATTTTGGGAAAGTCATCAATTAAAGAAACTGTGAAAGAGGCATTAAACATGGAAGATGTATTGCAAGGAGAGATCACCGAAATGGTTGTCTTGGTCCAAAATTGACACTTACTAAAAATAGTAAGTGGTCCCATGAGCACCTGCCAAAAATAGAAAATTGATCCAGAAGGTGAGAGGAACATAGGGAGATAGGGAAATCTGAGTTGCAACATCCAGTTGAGGTTCGAGGCAGCTGATTTTTCATACTTACTAAAAATAGTAAGTTGTTTTTTTTTGAAGAAATCATGAAGCATAAATGGACATGACAGAATCTGGCACAACCTTTCACTTCTGAGTAAGAGATAGAAAAAATGTAGTCTCTATCATCATACTATGCAGAGTAGGTGACAGTGAGGATGTCAATAGTGTCTTTTGACACTCATTTCATGCTTCAATTGGTATGTGGGAGGTGGAATTCACAATTGACACCATCAGATCATTCATAAGATGCTTCATCAGGATCATGTCTGAATCAGCCAAGCAGTGTGACAACATTGAAGGGAGTTAGGACAAGATTTGTTTAGAGTGGATCTCCATGAGTGATGCCCATGGTCATTGAATGAGTCATGTGACATTGTATTTAAACATGGTGTTCACACATCATCCAAAGGAAGTTCTTCAGCATGTGCAAGAGTTCAAAGATTCAGAGTTCATCACATTGGAGCATTTCATCGAGTCATCTGGAAGGATCAACGAGCTTTATCAAAGGAAGAATCTATCATCATTGACATCATCCTTCCTTCTTCTTTTTACTCTCTCTCTCCCTCTTCTCTCCCCCAACTTCCTCTCTCCTCAATGTTCTAATTTGACATTGGGGGGTTGCACTTTTTCAATGTAATAAGTCACCCTTAAGTTATAAAAGGGGACTTAATGTTCTCCTAAGAATGTGAAAAGTCTCATGACATATGAAGGTTCAATGGGGGGTAGGTGAAGAGAATTCCAAAGCACTATAAATTGTAATGAGCTCCTCATTCCAAAGGGTTCTAATTTTGAAATTCTTCTAGCTGGTTGTATTCTTGTAAGTTCATGAGAGATATTTTTCTCACTTGTGAGTGAAAAGAGTTAGCCACTTTTCCCCTATTCTCAATGTCTTCCATTCTCATACTATGTACAATTTATGCTTGAGCATCAATACAAGGAGTTTCAAGCCTTTTTGATTAAGAGTTTTACTGATACTTTGTGTTCATTAAATTATAATTGGTCTTGTTATTGTTTGTAGTATTGTTTCTTCCTAATTTTAGTGCATGTGATGAAGTTTCTAACTAGTGTGTGTAGGAATCTGATTTTCTACCTATAAACATTAGTTCTCCTACCTCTTTTCTCACTCCCCTTTCCCACTCTTCATTTTAAAGTCTTCCCTAACAAGAGATTGTTACAAGCTTTTTCAGCTAGGGTCAGTGAAGTTCCCCTATTGGATCCCTAGACTTTAAGGAAACTTGGAGAAATCTTAGTTTCAGTCACGCATGCATATATGGACAGATGCACCGGTTAAGTAGAGGGACTTAGATTCCTAGAGCATTGGAAAGAAATCCACATTTTTTTCCACTCGATAAATTTTCTTGCCAACACGTTCACACCCTTCGTGTGACCTATAAGTATGATACAAGGTAAATTTATGTTGATTTCTTGGAGCTAAAATTCCTGGATCTTCATCCACAAATAAATGTGACCATCAAAGGCTTCATCCACTGAGTTTTTGTGTAGATGCATCCCAAGATGGAAGGAGGAGTTGAAGTGGAGGTTACAGAATCCACCTTTCCAAAGCCACGAGAGGAACCAATCCTGCCTATGAGAGTGGTCCAGGTAGGAGAAGAAGAAGTAGAAGAAGAAGAAGAAGAAGGAAGTGAGGAGAAATTGGACACTTCTAGGAAAAAGAAGTATTATACACATAGGAGTAGTAGTGAGGGCACATGTACATCGCAACAAGGAAATGCTGAGGCTTCACATCCAGAGCACGAGGAATATAAATAGTCAAAAGGGGAAGAGCCAAAATAGAAAAAGAACAAAGTACATGATGTCTCTAGTTCTGCGATGGAGACAAGATCATAGGAGGATCACACATATTTCAGGGAGGAACTCAAGGAAAAACTCAAGGAGGAGAAGAGAAAGGTTGAGGTGAAGGCTAAGGAAACAAATGATGTGCATGCTAAGGAGAAATAAAATTTTGTGGGGGAACCTGTGAAGATTCCAACATGATGGACTTCACCTATCTAGTTGACCATCCCAGGAGATAAAGGTAAAGGAGACTCCTTTGTTATCAAGGAGGATAAAGGGTTCACTGAAGGAAAAAGCACCCTGAGGAAATAACGTTCAAAGTGCAAGGAAAAGAGGAAGAATTTGATACCTATGTCCCCCCACATGGACTTCATGGATAATCCTGTGAAGATGTTGTGCGCAAGGTTCTAGAGTACCCTTTCCCTGGAGAATCTACATGCTTGGGACATTTCACACTAAGATGGGGGCGTAACAAGGACGAAAAAGATGCTAAGCTGGAATCTACATTGTCATGTAGAGGATCCCAAATTCAAGGTCAATGGTCATGCAGTTGAGACCATTCACTTGAAGAAGAATAAAAGGGGAAACATATAAGTTGGTGGATCTATGGCACCTCACTGATGAGCAGGCATGTAACATGTTGCAAGAGATGTTCTTGGAGGTTATAAGTCAGAGTTTGGATGCAGGGTGACTATTTGGACTTTGGTCGCAGCTAATAAGGAAAAATAAAAGGAGATAGAGGGTCCATGCCAAAGGTCTAAGAGTGAGAAGGCACAAACCAAAGAGGGATATGATCTGGATGTCGCCTTAGTTAAGAAGGTCTTAGGATAACGTCTGGCATTGGTGAACCAAGCTAGGACAAATTATAATGATAAGATGGAGTACTTGGAGGATCTGGTGGGGATTTTGCTGACCAACATCAATGATGGCATGGAAACCACAACTAAGGAGCTTGCAAA
Source organism: Taxus chinensis (assembly GCA_019776745.2). Classification (NCBI taxonomy): domain Eukaryota; kingdom Viridiplantae; phylum Streptophyta; class Pinopsida; order Cupressales; family Taxaceae; genus Taxus; species Taxus chinensis. The sequence continues at coordinate 373,974,746 of CM034148.1, forward strand.
GGAGAGAGAGAGCAACAATATCACTATTGAGTCATGAATTACTAAGTTGGAGGAATTACTCACCCTACTCAATGAGGAAAACATTTTTGTAGATAGAGGCTTCAATAGTTGTTGGAAATACGAGCCCGTTATTGATACACGGGTAGAAGATGAAGAGACCATCCTTAAGGCCTTGCAGGAGAAGGTATTGATGAATAATATTGAGTGTGCATAGTTGATAATTGACACCAAAACACAAAAGGATAAAATAAAAACCAAGCGTGAAAAGATGGAATTTCAGATTGGTGAACTCCGAGATTCCATCACAGAACATATGGATGAGTTTAAGGGTGTTTGCATGGAGCTGATGGTGGTTATATAAGAGCTCAAGGGGAAGGTTGGAGAGATTAAACTAGACCAAGTACCCAACATATTAGGGGAGGCGCAGGGGAAATTTTTAGCAAAGTTAGAATCATGGAAGAAGTTAAAGGGTGAGATAGATGTGGAGTTTCCTGAACTCCTCCAGTTAGTTATCTAGACTATTACGTCATGTAGGATTTTTTCCTTAGCCAATTTTTGGATCAATGTATTTTTTTCTGGCGAGCATGAAATATTGTCGTAGGTGGTAATCAAAATAGTGTGGGGTAATGTTGAGCCCTTAAGGAGACTAGGAACCTAAGGCATCGAAGGTTTTATCATGCGCCAAGGAGGTGCAAAGGATCCCGTGGAAGTAACTTTGGGGAAGGCATGGAGGTTCATGCCCAGGAAGAACAGTCTCAAGACTTAACTATATATTGGACCATATTTGGAGTTGTAATAAGGGACACTTGGAGATGCGGCCATATCTAATTGCGGATAAGGCTAGGAAATGGAGATTTGTAGCCCAATGAAATAATATTATAGGATATGGTTATCATGACATGATTAGGAGCTGTAAAGTGGAGTTAGTTATGGTTTAGCTGGTATTTTCATGCCGAGGATATTTGAGTATGGAAAGACATGATGAAATTTGGCAGACGGTTCACTCTGAGTGATGAGTAGGTAGTACGGGAGGATTCCTTTGAGTCCTTTGATATGTATTGATTTGCATGAAAAAAAAAGATAAGAGAGAGAGGAATGTGAAATGAGAGGTGTGCGTAATGTGTGAGGGATGTGTGCAAGAAAGTAGAGAGAGCTAGGAGATATATGTGTGATCATTATTGTAACTTCTGTAATGGACCATTGTAGGAAAATACTGAAGCTCTGATGATGTATTTGGTCCATTTATGGATTTCTTGATGTATTTGGCTACTAAAATATTGGTTAATTAATATAATGGTGTTGCTCTAAATATTAGTGTTCAATGGATCCAAGTTTTTGTGTTCTTTATTATGCTCATGGTCTAGATCTGGTTCATGTATGTTCTTTTTAATATTCACAGTCAAAGTATGGATCATTTAAGCTTGGATCTAGTTTCTTTATCTCTATTATAGAATGTATGCACGTATGTCTATGCACTATTCCTCCATTAATGGTGAACATACTTGAAAATCTCACATAAAAGAGGGGCTCGACACCTTTGCGCGCCTTGAGTGAGAGCCCAGTTTAGACTGGGTGCTATGCTGACGGGTTTGAGAATTAAAGGGTTAAGAAAAGTGACTACAAGAATGGAACACCCACATTACAGTCTCATGCATGCCTTATCCTTGTGGGAGGTTTTTGTTTATAGTTAATTTATTAGAATTAAGTGGTTTCAACTACTAGATCAACATGTGGTTAAAATTTAGTAACCAAAATATGGACCAATGACATTTGGAAATTTCTATTTGCATTTGTTTGAGCCTATTTCCTATTGTACACTTAAAGTATGACTTATTCCTACATGGATCTCACTTATTTTAGCATTCCTTGGCCACTAAGCCACACTTTTTACTCAAGTACAACATGTCAAAACATATTCACTATATATAAAACACATGTTTTTACATATGACCACCTTCTCCACTTTACAAGTTATAGTTTTTTATCAAGGAAAAAACTGTTAGTGCAAATTCACAACACCCCCAAATGAGTTATGGATCTAATTTTCTAAGGAAAAATCATATGGTGTGAATACACAATATTGAGTTTTCTCCAAGGTGTGGGACCTTGTAAGGTGAGAAAACTCTCTAGAGAAGGCTGGTTCCTCTTCCTCAACTACCTGCCACAAGCTATTTTAGTGCAGGCAAGCTAATCTAATCCTAATCTAACTATGCCAAGGAGACACAGAGAGAGAAAAGAGGGAAAAATAGAGTCTACACTAAAATGGTGATACACCAGAGAAGGAAAATGTTGAACATCTATCAAAACTGCCATGGAACAAGAAGATGTGAGCAATGGGAAGGATGGACAAGTACATCACAAAACCAAGGATGGATTTCACACAAAAAATGTTCCAAAACTCCATGAACACATCTCCAAAACCTAAAATGAACATTCAAACATGCACAAATGCCTGCAATGAAGAGAGGCAAGAAGAAAACAAGCAAAAATGAGCAAGGATGGACAAATACATCATGAAACACGTTTTTATTGCTCCAGAAGTTTGCACAAAACATCATTTCATAGGTAGCAGGAAAAAAACCCCATTACAGAGCAGGGGAAGGGGTTCAAACTCCATTTTCAACCCTGGGGAAGAAAATAAGAGAGAGGTAGAGAAGAATGATGAACAACCTGTTACAAATGAGCCAAAACTGGCTTTTAACCATTGAGCATAATGAACAAAAGTGAAAAAATGCGGGAAAATTTGATTTGTAACTCTAACCAATGAAAAATCCTTGTAATTAGCTTGAAAATTGATGGGTTCCCATGGAAAAGCCCATACTTCAAAGTACATTGCTCTGCAGATCCAAAAAATGACCCATACTTCATTTAATTTGGTGGTTGGGAACCATTTCTACGTTTTTTGCATTCTAGGGACGTTTCCCCATTTTTCTCTAGAAAATCTCCATCAAAATACAAAATTGAACCCTCCATCATGTAGAGAATTTTACCAGCTTTCCAATGACACCAAGAATACAAAAATTTGATCTCTGGATCAAAAGATATGGCCCTCTGAATATTTAGGGCAAAATTAGGGCAAAAATGGATTGGCGGGCCGAAACTTTAAAATTTTCCTTTTTTTTTGAATTTGGGAAAATTTCCCTGAAAATCCCCAAGCCCCAGTGCTCCACCACCACCTGGCACTTCCCTATTCACTGATGGAAATGTGGGCCCAAACCTCGCTTCTATCCTTTGATTTTTCATTGGGAAAATTTCCCAACTTTGCCCCACACTCCGCTATCCTGGTGACACGTGTCACTTCTTCATTGGTTGGTGGGGATGCGCTGTTAGAATAGGTATTTACCTTAGCTCATGTTCACTTAGGTACTTTATTTACCTTTATTGTATTTATCCTCACCCACTTATGTGTGTGGATATTTATTTTATCTTATTTAGATATTAGGAGATATTATCTAGTTGTTAGGTATAGTTCTTTCCTGATCTATGGTATTGATTAGTTCTTTCCTAGATCTATGGTATTGACTAGATCCTTGATGTCTATTTCTCTCCTAAATCTATGGTCTTGACTAGTTCTTTGATGACTAGTTATTTCCTTGATTTATGGCTTGATCTACAACCTTGACTGGTTCTTAGATTGTTATTCCTTGCCTATTTAAGCAAGGCCCATTCTCAATGCATTGCATTGAGTTCCATAATAATATATGATATTGTTGCTCATTTGTTTGTAAATGTTTTATGTAAAGCTATTCTGGAGAATTGCTTTCATATTATTGATCATGGTGTTTGATTAACATCTATGTTCTTGGCTTGGTATGATCTGGTTATTGTTCCTTTCATATGCTTCCAATTTTTCCTTTGTGCATTTTGCAATTTTGGAAAATTTCAGCAAAAACCTTCGCGCCTCTGACTTCCGCCTCCGGTTGGACATGTGTCATCCTTTGGTTGGTCTGCGGGCCCTCACAAATTTCTTTTCCTCCGCCTTGGTGGGCCTGCGGGCCTTTTTTTTCCTTTTCACCCTTTGCTACTTTGGCAAAAAAGCCAAAATCTACTCTGCCCCTACGACTCCCGCCGGTCACATGGACATGTGGCACACTCTCATTCAACTTGGGGTTATGGGAAACTTTTTTCCTTTGTGCCATTTTTGACCATTTTTTCAACTTACCCCCGCCGGTCCGATCTCCGTCGCCATGTGGCAGCTCCTCATTCATCCGCGGGTTCAAATCATTTCTTTTCCTCCGCGGGCCCGTGGGAAATTTTTTTCTTTTGCACCCCACCCACTCCTTGGAGATTTTTTTTTAACTTACGCTCGCTGACCCGCCATTCCACCACCACGTGGCACATTCCTATTGGTTGTGGACTTTTCCAAGGAAAATTTCCCTCAAAAACTCCGTCGAGCCATAACTTGAGAAATACAAGGAGTTAGGAGGAAAATTTTACCTTTCTGGAAAGGTGAGGAAAAATCCTATCTGATGGGATCATTTTCAGAATCTTTTGAGTACCTAAATCATGCCAAAAATTCATTTAACTGCCAAAAAAGGAGAAGAACGAGGAGTTAGCCAAAAATAAGCATGGGGCTTATTTTAGATAACAATTTGGCGACTCAAAGGGGTCATCTGCCTGCTAGATGAATGATCAGTAGCATTTTAAGCATCCATTAGGTATAGAGTCATGAGTTGTAGCCTATAAACTGATCTGAACTTTTAAAACTTCCGCTCTGAGCCACTTGGAAACCCACTAAACTAGAGTTGTTTTCACCAAAATGCCACTGAAATGGATTGTGCAAGAGAAAAACCAACACCAAAAACTATGTACAAAATGGAAAATCATACACGCTCCAAATGGAACATGCAGAGTGTGCACAAACACTTATTCTGCTGAAAGAAAACCTACCTACTCTACTCTAACTGGAAGCAAAGGTGAGTTAAACAAACCCTGCAACTGGTTGTGTAAAATAGCTTCCTTTATTCAAAATTGGCAACCGTGCAAATGATTTGGAGTTGAGTATGGCTGTTAGGATGAGTAGAAAATCAACAAGAAGTTGGTCTTCTACCCAAATTAGCAAGGTGTCAGCTGAAAGTAAATTGAATACCTCTTTTAGTTGCTTTGCATTTGGACTGAAGAGGTATGGAAGCCGATCCTTGGTACTTTGTAGCTCATCCTCATGCTTAGAAGCCAGCATGACTAGTTGTGAATTCTCCTTTGGCTCCAAAGAAGCCAAGTACCTTATTGAGCAATGTCTGATCCATTTGATATGCCCATAGCTCTGAAATTCAACTCCAAAAATGGAGTCTTCTTGTAGATCTTCTTGAGTGAATGATGTGGAAGAAATATTGAAGTTCATCTGCTGTTCTCCTTCCTTCATGGCAGCATGGAACTCTTCTACAATATGCAGCTCCTCATTATTGATTGCAACATCCAATGAAGTTACTTTTGCATTGTTGTAACCTACTGTAATACATTGTTGGATTTGGAATTCTTCCATTGTAGTTTTTGGAAGATCAAATCCTTCCAAATTTGATTCAGGAGGCATGTTGCAAACTGCAGGCTGCTGTCCTTGAATTCTCTTTTCCATGGCAACAAGTTCTTGTTTTTGGAGAATGAATGGTGAAGAAGGAAATGTTGTAATTTCAGTTGGCTCTTCATCCAAACATTCTTCTAAGTCTGATGGAAAATCAAACTCTTCAATGTCTTGCTGCTGCAAGGTCTCTCCCTTTTGTATGGCGACCTCCAAATCTACATTTTCAAACATGAAACTTGTCAACTTAAACTCATCCAAAAAAATAGATTTTTGGGGAGATGAAGTGGGAGAGAAACATAAAATTTCTTAGGTCTCTTGCTCAAACTTTGGACTTATTTTTTTCACCTCCATAATGGCTTCATTAATCAAATCAGCTCCTTTAAATTTAAGCAAAAATGTATCAATATGCTTCCTTCTTATGCTGCAACAAAATCAGTCCTAACCACCACTTGTTCAACTTTCACCTCCTCTAAAGGCTTAACCATCAAGGGGATCTTTGTTATCCCAAATTTGAGAGCCAAGCTTACCAAACTTTTGATCTTTTCATCCTTGTTTGGCTCTTCTTCTTGTTATTGTTTTCCTTAATTGGCATTTTGATTTTTATCTTCCCAACATGTATTTGGGAATGCAAAAGGAGGGGTGGGTTGTGACTCAATTGATTTTGCAATTTTTTGTGGTGTTGGAGGAGGTAGAAATTCTCGTTTCTTTGGAGGGAAAGACTATTTGGAAGGGAAAAGGACAGAAGAATTGAGATGGGGTGGAAGACTAGGGAATGGAGAAATGTAATTAACTCTTGGGGCAGCATTGATTGGATTTAGAATTTGGCATTCCAAATGAGATGGTGCTGCTTGAGGAATGGAAAGAGAAAAATCAGATGATGGTGTAGAACTTACCCATTGACAAGGTTGTTTAGCACCAAGTTTATAGGCCTCTATCTCTGTTGTCCATTGTGCAAGTTGGGGCAGCATCTCCATCATGAAGTGCAGCTTCTCTTGAGGGCTGAAGTGTCTTGGAAAAGGGCCTCCCCATGGATAAGGATTCCTACAACCAATTATGAAAGCCTTCATTTGAGTTGTTTCTCTTGATTGCACCATTTTTGCCTCCATCTTTTGGATTTTCTCCACAAAATCAGCATCTTCTATTTGATTGTCTTCATTGCATGAGTACCCTTGCTCTTGATATGCTTCACAACCAAACTGATTTTGGTATTTCTTATATGGGTAAGCATGCTGATCTTGAATTTGATCAAAATGCTGATTTGAAGGAGTTGTAAAACATATTGGAGGTGAAATATATTGCTGCTGTTGTAAATGTGAATTCCATGATGGAAATGAAGTCATGATTACAAAACTTCATGGAATGAAAGAAGATGGAAAGAAGAATGGATGAAAATGGATGGGAAAACAGGTCTGTAACTCAGAGAATGAGTTATTTACCAGATGGAGTCACCATATGTGCTTTTGAATATGCCTCCAAAGGCTAAATCCTTAACAGGAACACACCAATTTGTCAAAAATAAGGTGAAAGACCTCTAAGGTCCCACCGGCCATTCCAAAACTATTAGTACAAATTCACAGCACCCCCAAATGAGATATGGATCTACTTTTCTAAGGAAAAATCATCTGGTGTGAATGCATAACATTGAGTTTTCTCCAAGGTGTGGGACCTTGCAAGGTGAGAAAACTCTCTAGAGAAGGCTGGTTCCTCTTCCTCAACTACCTGCCACAAGCTATTCTAGTGCAGGCAAGCTAATCTAATCCTAATCTAACTATGCAAAGGAGACACAGAGAGAGAAAGGAGGGAAAAATAGAACCTACACTAAAACGGTGATACACCAGAGAAGGAAAATTCTAAACATCTATCAAAACTACCAAGGAACAAGAAGAGGTGAGCAATGGGAAGGATAGACAAGTGCATCACAAAACCAAGGATGGATTTCACACAAAAAATATTCCAAAACTCCATGAACACTACTCCAAAACCTGAAATGAACATTCAAACATGCACAAATACCTGCAATGAAGAGAGGTAAGAAGAAAACAAGCAAAAACGAGCAAGGATGGACAAATGCATCATGAAACATGTTTTTATTGCTCTAGAAGTTTGAACAAAACATCATTTCACGGGTAACAGGAAAAAAAATCCATTACAGAGTAGGGGAAGAGGTTAAAACTCCATTTTCAACCCTAGGGAAGAAAAGAAGGGAGAGGCAGAGAAGAATGATGAACAACCTGTTACAAATGAGCCAAAACTGGCTTTTAACCATCAAGCATAATGAAGAAAAGTGAAAAAACGCGGGAAAATTTGATTTGCAACTCCAACCACCAAAAAATCCTTCTAATTAGCTTGCAAAATGATGGGTTCCTATGGAAAAGTCCATACTTTGAAGTACATTGCTCTGTAGATCCAAAAACGACCCATACTTCATTTAATTTGGTTGTTGGGAACCATTTCTACATTTTTTGCATGTGAGGGACGTTTCTCCATTTTTCTCTAAAAAATATCCATAAAAATACAAAATTGAACCCTCCATCTTGTAGATAATTTTACCAGCTTTCTAATGACACCAAGAACACAAAAATATGAGCTCTGGATCAAAAGATATGGCCCTCTGAAGATTTAGGGCAAAATTAGGGCAAAAATGGATTGGCGGGCTGAAACTTTAAAATTTTCCCCTTTTTTTTGAATTTGGGAAAAATTCTCCAAAAATCCTTGGGCCCCGCCGTTCCACCGACACATGGCACTTCCCTATTCGTAGATTGAAACACAGGCCCAAACCTCCCTTCTATCCTTTGATTTTTCATTGGGAAAATTTCCCAACTTTGCCCCGCACTCTGCTGTCCTAGTGACATGTGTCACTTCCTCATTGGTTGGCAGGGATGTGCTTCCAATTTTTCCTTTGTGCATTTTTCCAAAACTCTCCGTGCCTCTGACTTCCACCTCCAGTTGGACATGTGTTATCCTCTAGTTGGTTTGCGGGCCCTCACAAATTTCTTTTCCTCCGCCTTGGCGGGCTTGCGGGCCATTTTTTCCTTTTCACCCTTTGTTACTTTGGCAAAAAATCCAAAATTTACTCTGGCCCTCCGACTCCCACCGGTCCCATGGACATGTGGCACACTCTCATTCAACGTGGGGTTATGGGCCTTTGTGCCATTTTTTGACCATTTTTTCAACTTACCCCAGCCGGTTTGATCTTTGCCACCACATGGCAGCTCCTCATTCGTCCACGAGTTCAAATAATTTATTTTCCTCCGCGGGCCCGCAGGTAAAATTTTTCTTTTGTGCCCCACCCACTCCTTGGTGATTTATTTTAACTTACCCTTGCTGACCCACCATTCCACAGCCACGTGGCACATTCCTATTGGTTGCAGACCTTTCCAGGGAAAATTTCCTCAAAAACTCCATCGAGCCATAACTTGAGAAATACAAGGAGTTAGGAGGAAAATTTTACCATTCTGGAAAGGTGAGGAAAAATCCTATCTGATGGGATCATTTCCAGAATCTTTTGAGTACCTGAAGCATGCCAAAAATTGATTTAAGTGCCAGAAAAGGAGAAGAAGGAGGAGTTAGCCAAAAATAAGCATGGGGCTTATTTTGGATAACAAAAACCAGTGAAAATTTTGTCCAAGGCTAATGTTTTCATCCCCCACTCATACAATGGCAATTTTTATAATGCACAAGTTATCCCAGTTAGCCTACTATTTGTTAAACTAGAAATACTTTTGCAATAACCACCTATGATAGTTATTGCAATCACCCCACCCATTCAAAGGTCATATTCTCTCACATATTTGCACTACCTAATAGATCATAACCAAAATCTCAATTGAAAAATTTCCCTCTCAAGTACACTAGCCAACTAAAAATGTTAAATACGCATTCCAAGGATTCCTTAGGTCATTATCAGATACTACATTATACACTTAAGATTATTTTCATGTGTTAGAGGATATTTTGGATCTCACCAATACCTTGTTTATTACACATTCATACACATTCATCAAGAGGTATAAATATGTGACGCTTTATCCCTCTTCTTTGTATTGGTATATAGTGTAAATATCATCACACCATGATGGTGGGATGAAGTTATTCCATCCCAATTATACCAACCCATTTTTTAAGTTTTCAAGCAAAGGATGAAGCTAGGGTTTGAACAATAAGAATCCCTAAATATGTTAAAAAAGTGATATTGTAGATATTTGAATATAGAATATCTATCCTAATACACAAGTGAACATTGTGAAAAATATAAAATTTAGATCAAACTAGAAAAATACAGAACTTCTTATAGAGCATAAATCCACCCAAATGACTTCATCCATGTGATAGTCGACGTATTTCCTTTGTATATTATACACTATCACGCTGCACAAATCTACCCATATCCATATATGTTCAAGTATGACCTAGCTCTATAATCATAGTCACCAAATCAACTTATAAAAAATTCAATTGGTGCAATCTTCTCTAACCCTAACTTGCACTTTCTTTTATCTATCTTTCTAGAGTTCAAATATTTAATATTTTAAACTTTATATGATTATATATATATAGATTTATAGGTTATTATTTTAGTTATGATTCTGATTCATATTAACAAATTGACAGATATTAATTAAGAAAACCCTAGTTATGATATTACACTTATGTATATATTTTTTAATTTCCAAGTAACAACTTCATTGTTTGTGTAGACACTCAAATTTGGTAACTTATCATTTGGAAATGAAAAGTTTGGTTATGTTACCTTGCTAACACAAATTCTCACATTCTTATTCCAATTAGTATATCTCCTTATCTCTTTCTTGAATTACTCATCTACACACCTTTCTCTACCACAAATTTAGGGAATATTAATTAAGAAAACTAGTAAATCATTTTGTTCATCATTCTATAACTTTTTGTCTTATGTCACATGCTTCATGTCCAATATCCTACCTTTTGGTCATGATAAGTTGTATGATGTTGGGTGACCCATACAATCCTTTATTTTTAAATATTTTAACTTTGAATATTTTTTATTCCATCATTTCATCTTCCTAGTGTTGGCCTTATCATAATATTTCACCTATGGAAGGCTATATAAGTAAGTCAATTTCACATTATAGCTCTCCTAGCACTCTTGTAATCTACTATTGTAAATATCACTCTAAAATTACTCAAGGCTCTCCTAAATATTCCTAAATTAGTTTCACATAATTTAAAATAGCCACTACTTTGAGTCTAAAGCACTCAATCATGTTAAAGAGTCTATATTCCTCCATTTTCGAGCATGCAAAGTTCTTAGAACCATGTCTTAAAAAAAGAAAATTCACTTCAAGCATAGTTAAAGGTCCTTAAGGGACAACAAGACAGGGTTCATTTTAAGAGACCTCTTGGAAATTGGAGGTGGAGAATACTTGGCGAATATCCCCGGAACCAGTTTCACGGGAAGGCGAATTTTTTGGGGGTTGTATGAAAAATTTTCACCTGATTTTCAAGTGGTGTGATAGATGGCTGCAGACATGGGACATGAGATTTTGCTGTCATGCGTCAAGAAAATGTAGTGACGCGCGTCGACAGACCTTAGTGACGCGCGTCAACAACCTTGTTGACACACGTCACTGAGGTCTGTTGATGCGCGTCACTGAGGATGCTGTCCGATCGCGCGTCTGCAGCCTCCGACCTCTGCTTTCCCATAAAAAAATCTTCATGTCACACGTCAACACTGCCCTTGTCACACGTCAACACTTCCTCTGTCGCGTGTCATCACCTCCTCTTTCACGTGTCAACACCTCCTTTGTCGCGCGTCACCACTGCCCAAGTCGCGCGTCAACACTTCCTCTGTCGCGCGTCACCACTTCCTCTGTCGTGCATCACCACTACCCAAGTCACGTGTCAACACTTCCTCTGTCGCATGTCAACACCTCCTCTGTCACACGTCACCACTGCCCAAGTCACGCGTCAACACTTCCTCTGTCATGCGTCACCACTTCCTCTGTCGCGCGTCACCACTGCCCAAGTCACGCGTCAACACTTCCTCTGTCACGCGTCAACACTTCCTCTGTCGCGCGTCAACACTACCAAATTCACGCGTCAACACTTCCTCTGTCATGTGTTAGTACAACTGTTGTTGCGCGTCAACAATCACAGGCTAACAATAATCTGAATCTCTGGTGCTTAAGGGTATGCGAGTTCAAATTTCACAGTATTGGTAATTTGTTAAGCTGCTTGAGGTATACTACCCGGCGAATCAGCTAGGTTTTTATAGGAGATGTTTTCAAATGAAGGCGAAGCCGACCCCCCAGAAAAAATATACTATATATTTTAGGTGAACAGGACACCAACCCACTCTGAATAATTCACCTTTTCAAATTTTCATAAAATGAAATTTTCACCATATTACGAATATTCGCCGCTAAAATTATCCTTGCAACAAGGTTTAGTCATACAGTTGAAGCACACTATGTCACACTACTATCATGTTGGGTACATTTTCCACACTATTGTTAGCCTACTATCTTTTTGTTAAGAGACATGATGGAACTCATAAGGGTTTTCTAAGATCAGATTCACACTTACACATGCACCTAATATATGCATGAGTTTTTATCCCACATGAGGGCATGTAGTGTAGTAATTAGAATGGGTTGGTAGTGGTGGACATCCAAGATTAGCTTAGTATCACCACACACATGATTTATTCTTTTATTATCTAATACTTTGATGAAGGATATTTCAGGTACATAGGGTTTCCACTTTGTTGTAGGTCATTACAATTTGTGTCAAGGTTGTACAAAAAAGAGCAACATATAGTGAGGCACATTTCTAGGTTGTGAATTACATAAAAAGTTACAGAATATCACTACAAAAGGTCTGAGAATGTAGATAACAGTAAAAACCATATATTTGTTCTTTGTAAGGTGGTACATTCCTATACCAACTTAGTTTCCAATTCTAGTATCAATAATGCAACATATCCATTCTTTGATCACCCTATTCCACATATCTACACATTTAGACCTCCTCTATTTGACCTATATATCTCATTCTTCATCTTGTCTTGTGTATTTGAGCTATTAAACTATTTTTTATTATTATTGATAGTATTAATGAATTTGTTTTGATTATGCATGGTTAATTGTGAATTAATTAGATTATAATAGCCTACGGTAACAAAGCCTTGCACCATATATATTTTTTGTGTACTTTCAATATCATAATTTAATTAGGGTGTAAAAAATTCTATGTATACTAAGCTATTTTTTTTACAAAAAAAAAAGCAATCAAATGAAATGAAGAGGAAGAAAAATGTTGTCTTTATCCTAATTTAATAATCTCCATTCCAATATCAAAAAATCCTCACCTAGTTAGCCTCTTCCATTTTCCATTGCTTAATTAACAATGCCATTTTTGCATCCACATCCAAAATTAAATATCAAAGCACATTTATCACTAGACCACTTGATTTTGCAATTGAATCTAAAAAATTAAACCAACATATTGGCATAAAAATGTAAAATCAATTACAAAGTTTTCATCATAAAAAAATGTAAGATGAAGTAAACTATCAATATGTAGAAATAAAAAAAAAAGGATATTACAAAATAAACCTATACAACAACAACAACAACAAAAATAATAATAAACACTTTTTTGGAGGTTTGGTAGGCCAAACATCCATCCAAATGGGTGTTCAACACATACATGCAACCAAATTTATGATTATTTTAGCAACAATTTCAAAAAACATATGAACTATTTCAAAAACCATACATGCAACCAAATTTATGGTTATTTTAGCAAAAATTTTAGATTGTTATGTAATTTTCACTCTCCGAGTTTTTTGCCACTAAATTTGCATATTAAATCATGAAAATTTGACACTTTTGTGTCAATTTTTCTCAAAATATGCTATCGAGTCTTAATCCAAAGCACATAATCACTAATAGGTTTAATTGAGGATTGTTTAACTTGAGATAACTATTGAAAGGTAACATTGATACTAATATAGATTGAGAAATTGGATGATAAATCATCTACTTATGTTGGGGAAAAAATGAATGGATCAATTTAGTATAGCATAAAACTAATCAAGTGCATAATCCTTCAAAATTTTAGAAATGTTTTTTGAAATAGTTTTTCATTGTGCATATCATCAAAAGATAGAGGCATATATGGACCTAATATGGTGAGAAGGGTCATACTTTCCATTAAATACGGTAAACATATGTACTATGAAACTGCGTGGAAAAAGATAAGAAAATACATCATTTACTAAACGGTTTAATAATATACGTTATAAGTGGCCCCCAAAATTTAAGTTTTGAGACCCTAGAGATAATATTTGAATTTTTCTTTATAAATCACCAAATGTATTTATTATGGTAGTCATTTGTATATTCTCCATAAGTAAAAGATAAGTAGTAGCCAAAGAAATCAGGATGGAAGAAGTCAAATGAGGATGTACAACATTAGAAGGAGATATACATAGAAACCCTAGATGGATTAACTTTAGGAAATTGAGAATTGTTTTGTGTAGATAAAATTTAGAAGGCACACAAATGTAGATAACATTTTAGAAGGCACACAAATGTTTGTAATAGTTGTAGAAATCACAATGTGAGAAAAATGACAAGAAAAAAAACATTTTGAACATTTGGAAAATTCAACATTGTTAGCAACAAAAACAATAGAAACAAACCAATGAATACTTTAGAAATAACTTTGTTCAACACATTTATGATTTTATAAATACTAACAAGATTATTCATAACAAACTTCCTAATATTTTCATTTGAATGATTTTTAGTTTTCTCCTCTAATTCAACATCATAATCATAACCATCATAACAATCATACGTTTTTGTGCACTATCATCATTCAAAGAAGACATTATTGGTATATAAAAAATTCTAATATATATAGAAGCAAGATTGAAATGAAAATACTATGTCAAGATAGTTTGCAATTGATATAAACACAATAAATCAATCAAATATTTGAATTTTATTTAATGCATGTAATAATGAGAGAACACATACCCTAAGGAAATCAATATCTAACCCAAAGGTTTATAAAGCAAGGTGGGTTCCTCCAAATATGAAACCCCAGAGTTAGGTATTTGCAAAGCTTTGGATCACCAAATTGTAGATGTGGAAACTAGTTTTTACTAATAATAAACTACAACCAACCATAACACATTACAATCAATCTTAAATAGATATAGCTTAATAGATAAGACATAGTTTCATTAATTGAACATTTAATAGAATAGAATAATTGGAATAATTGAAAAGTTAGAGGGAATAATAGTATTAGAGTGATACAAATTTAATCACAATTTGAGAGACATTCATTAGAAATCCTTAGTAGAAAGTAGGTCAATAATTCAAGGAAAATTACTCCTATATAATGGTATTAGAGTGATAAAAATTTAATAACAATTTGAGAGACATTCGTTAGAAATCCTTAGAAGAAAGTAGGTCAAGACTTCAAGGAAAATTACTTCTAGAAAAATAACAAAATGGAGAGTATTAAATAAATGTACATTGTTCCTTAAGTGGCACAGGAAGAACCATATTAGTAGGATTTGGTGATTTTCATAGAGTCTAAAATTGAATTGGCAGCCATGATTGTCTTCTCCTAAGCTCCAAAACCTCATCCCCTCTTCTAAAATTCGCTACAAGTCACTAGGAAAATTCTATCCTTCATTAAAACTCTAACTATTTGTGACCCCTTTCAAAACAATGAAAATGTAGTTACTAAATGCAGGCATTGTTATCCCTCCATTATTATTAACTCAATAGGTTTTTGAATAAATTTGCAAACAACATATGGAGTATAATGTAGTTCAACAAACAATCGAGTGTCATGAAGAATTTATACCCTTATCTTTTCAATACTCTAATCAATATAATTAATAAATGCTAAATTATCTTCTCTAAATTCTTGAATTTAGCTTTTGTCATTGGAATTATCTTGAAATAAATAAACTTAACAACTAGCTCATGTGTACTTTTTTAAATTCTAAATTCACTCATGAATTGTTGTATTTATAGACTTCTTAAGTTCAAATTAGGACCCTCTTTTCAGGCATGTTGAAGAGTGGGTAGGAGTGGGGAAAAAATATTTCAAGAAATGATGTCAATTGCCCTCCTAATGTTTAGGAAATAATTCCTCATTGTTTGTGCTATCTAATGAGACTAGCGACTCGAACCAATAATAATAACAATATTGCTGATGGTAACACTAATAATAATTCTAGTGGAGAAACTAGAAGTATTAATTCTATAAAATCAAGTGGAAGTATGAAAGCTAAACCCACTCCCAGAAGGACTATTAGTAGTGTGGCATGTTTGCAAGTGAATGGTGGTTATTTCTCTACAAATCTGCAGGTATGTGATCCAACAATGACTACAAAGTCCTGCCTTGCTCTGTTTCTTCATAATGTTGGATGTCAAGCATATTTTCTATTTGATGTTGGTTTAGTTAATATCATATGAACACTTTGTTATCTGTGGAAAAAACCAAACTAGGAGCACATTTAATGAGATTGGAAATTGGAATCTAGGTTGCACTAATAGAAGGAAAGTCTTGGCTACTGAAAATGTTCTTGCTGCAGGTTATAGTGGACTTTGCAGTTGCCAATATAAAAGAGCTTACACCAACATGAACCTCTATTTTAGTAGGGGGGGTGCTGAAACTGATTCCAGAGGGAACAATGAAAAATATTAAACTCAAAATTTGAAAGGTTTTGCAAGTTGGGACTGTTGATCTAGCCAAGTATCCAATCACAAAGACGAGATTGCCATTGGAGTTCTTAAGAAACTATGTGTACCTCCGACCCCGTACTAACACATTATGTTTTACCATCATATCCTATCTACTTTGTATGTACCATTGTAATCTAGCAGTACTTTTATAGTCCTAATAATCTTTCTATCTAACCACTTATTTGTAATGCACATGGAAATGCATTTTTTTTATTGAGAACCCAAGTTGGGATTCCTCCCACTTTTGTCTTCAAATTAAGAAACATGCAACGAGTTTGTCCTAAAAACCAGAAGAAAAAAATGATTAAAGCCCAAAACTAGTTGCTCCCAACTTCCAGGAGAAACATTCCAGTGATTGATGGAGAGATCATATTGCGGGTATTATTATTTCAAGTGGAAGACGAGAATTTGCAAGAGAAAATTTTGACTTGCCATAACATGGTTTTTGGGTTTCTTTCTTGTAAATTAGATTAGAGAGGTCATTAGTCTAGGTTTTCTCCTATTACTTAGACCATTTACTCAGATTTTTTTTTATCTTGAATGGCCATAAGGAACATTTTCACTCTTATTTTTATAGCCATAAAAATATGCTACAGTATTGGTCTCTGATACAGAGATTCTTTGCATGCATGGGGTCAATTTATTAATGTCGTGAATTCCCAGTGAGTGTCATTGTGTGCAGGTTATTTTTTTCATTCAAATTTTTACTCAACTAAAGGAAGCAAAATAGAGGTATTGGTGTAAGATCCTTTCCATTAGACAACTATCCCCACTAAAGGAAGCAAAATTTTCAAGAAGGAGATCTTGAAAATAGTAACTAGTTTCATATTAAAAATGTATAAAATTTTGTTTGAATTCTACAATCTCATTTCCTTAAATAAATTATTAAGGATCCATTTCTCTTAGTTCAAATCGAAACTGGTGGATATGTAGATTTCTAACTAGTTTTATTATTATTATTTGGAGTTTCCCCATCCTTCCCCATTTGTTTCTCTTTAAAGAATGAAAGATTAGTTTTTTTGTGGAATCTAAGATAAATGGTGTTAAAGACTTGGTAATACTACTTTCTTCTACTAGGTCTCTCATCAATACTCAATCATTACATGTTTTAATCACAAAAATATTATATTAGGTGGATTGAACATAGCTAGTAGCTTAACAAAGATATTAACCGTGGTAATTCACACTCAATTTGTAGATTTCATCAGTTGCTCGAATTCGTAATGCTCTAGCCTATGCAACCCACACATTTTTCCAAAACCATGGCTTCCTCGATGTGCATACACCCATCATCACAACCAGTCATTCTCAGGGTGCAGGTGAGGCATTTCAAGTCACAAATATTTTCAGTGAAGTAGATAGGGTAGAGAGGGAGATGAAGGCGTTGAACCATCCTACTAAAGCTAACCTTCAAGCTGCAAAAGATGATTTTAAACAAAAAATAGAAGCCCTGCAAGAGCTGAAGAAGAAAAATAGGGATAAGGATTCTATAGATGCTTCTCTTGAAGATCTCAACAATGAAATTTTTTTGTCTCAAAGTTGGAAGAAACTTGTAAACTTAAATATGGAATTCCTCAAAAGGATGGAAAATTTGACTATTCCAGATACTTCTTTTATTGGCAGACATATTTAACTCTCTCCGGTCAACTTCATGTAGAGAGATATGCTTGTGATCTTAGTAGTGTTTACACATTTGGGCCAACTTTCAAAGCTGAAAGCTCTCAGAACACAAGATATCTTATAGAGTATTAGATGGTTGAGCCTGGAATTGCATTTAGAGATCTAGAGGTATCAAATATTCTATACATTCAATCATATTGAATTAGCAGTAGTTGTATCTTTATTATTTTACTCCCATACCATCATTTGAAAGGGATTTCTTGTCCCTCTACCCCCCATCTCTATGTGACTATGAGACTAGTCTAACATCTCTCATATATTTAACCAAATTGCATTAGATAGAATTGGCCCAACTTATATTGCATTAGATATTTTCAGGAGTAGTTACATATTGATATTATCAATCTCTTGCAGGATGCCATGAATTGTGCAGAAGACTTCTTGAAATTCTTATGTCAATGGATTCTTGAAAAATGCTTAGACGACATGAAATTCATGGAAAACTAGTTTGATAGCACTATTTTTGATCATCATCTAGTGGCTTCCACTCCGTTTGTAAGAATAACCTACACAAAGGCAGTTGATCTTCTGAAAAAGGTATACCATCTTCTTCTTTGTGAGTTAAACTACCTATTGGTTTCTATAGTCTGGTTATGTGTGAATAAGATGTGTGAAAATTGAAAACAATCAGGTTCCCAAGTTTGAGAACAAGATAGAGTAGGGATTGGATTTTTCCGCCCAACATGAGAGGTACCCACAAAATATGTTCTCTATTACCAAATTTTATGTATCACATTTTTTCTTCAAGTAATGGAAAACTATTTTCTTGTCCATGATGCGTGCAAATGCTTAACTGAGGAAATTTTGAAGAAACAAATGATCGTATATGACCATCCCAAACAAGTGAAGACATTTTACATGCATCTCAATGGTGATGAAAAAATAGTTTCTTCCATGGATGTGCTTGTGCCAAAGCTGTTCAACTCCTTTCTTTTTTCTTGGTGTTCCTAGTAAATGGCAGGGGACTTAGGTGACCTAGTAGCTCAGGTCGGATAAGTTTGAGCACTTACGCTCCATATAGGTTCAAACCCAACTAAGTCCATACAAGGTGTGAGGCCTACCTTTGGGTATATTGAATTTCCCACCCCAACGTTGATAGCAGTAGAATTTCTCAAGCACACATTACGCGAGATGAGAAAAGACATAAACCAATAAAAAATAAAAATCCTAATAAATTATTAACATGTTATGCCTATAACTTATTTCAGGTGGAGGATTTGATGGGTGGAAGTGAGATAGAGGAGCGATATGAATTGAGAAAAGGTAAGTGAAACTGAGATTTTATATTAATAAATTATTTGTTTGTCTATTAGGAGAAAACGAGTTATTGGGTAATGAGTAATGTGATTGGTGGTTAGATGTAAAATTGAAGCCCTGGGGTTGCCAAGAGAGCTATATGAATGGTACCTGGATCTTCATTGCTATGGAACTATGAATCATTTTGGTTTTGGCTTGGTATTTGAAAGCATGGTGGGTTTTTCAAGTGGCCTTGATAACCTTAAGGATGTTGTCCCTTTCCCTCGAAATAGAGGGAGAGTGGACCTCTAGTAGGTTGAACATAGATGATTTTTTGATTGAAATGCATTTTTATAGTGGTTTGATCAATAAAAGTACATTAGGTTTCACATAAGAAAAAATGGGTGGAGAATTCACACCCTAGAATGCTTCACACCTTACACACACATGCCACAAAAGAAAAAAAACAAACATACAACAAGTCACAAAAGTGACAACTAAGCACCAATTAAAAACATGGCTATCACATCCCACAATTTTTGTTTTGTTATTGAAAGGATAAGTTGCTAAATGGTAAATGGTTTACGACGGGAGGGTAACAAACCATGTTGTGTAGATGAGTATGCAACTATACGTATGTGTATGTATCTTGAAAATGATATACAAAATTATGCGTAATTACATGTGTAACCACACAACAACACCTGACGCCCTATGATTGTAAAGGATTTAGAATTTACAACTTATTCTTGGCTTGGTTTGCTGTTATAAGTATTTACCTTGTTGGGTATGTTGTTTTAGTACATGATTTACTAATTTACTGCTATATCAACAATGAATATTACTGTGTACTTTACTTAATGAATAAGATTGAGGGAATTTGGTATGTGCATGATTACCATACCTGTCATTTATAGTATTGTTTTTCCTAGGTTGGTTGTTGATAAGGATAATGTTGAACTTGTTGACAATTATGATTTTTGGGTAATCATATACATTTCTTGTATATTGCTGAGTTGATTATATTCAACTATCTTTATGAGATCATATAGTAAAATATTTTGTTGATCATAATTTGCTCTTGATCCAATTCTGGGCTGCAGCATACAAGAAAGGGAGTCATAGAGTGATTTTTTTTTGCATGGATTATAAAAATAACCTTTTGCATACAACATAGGTTGAGAATTGAATCTTTGGCACATGTATAATTTGGAAATGCTTCATATCAAATGGTCTTAAGCCTTGTTATCCATTTTTACCCTTGGCAAAAAATGGACAACGGGGGCGAATTGGATCCATAACACCAGAAAGGTCTTCATGAAACATTCTAGGCCATTTTGGGTAAAATTTTATATTTAGGGACATTTGTGTTTGCCTAAAATGAAAATTGGCCCTTGCAGGCCAACTTCTAGATAACAAGGCAAGAAAATGATTAAAATTAATAAATCATGTTTTAGGAAAGAGCCCCAGAAGATTAAAAATCAGTTAATGATCATTTTTAGGGGGCCAAATTACATTAGAGCTAAAAGTAGCTCACCAAGTAGCTCGATGGGATGACATGGATTTATGATGATATGAGCTCTAAGTAGGTAGGTTAGGGTTATTATCTCCAGGGTGAGTTTCCTAAGGTTGTGGGTAAGCTAGATTGGGTGAGCTAAGTTAAATATGGAGAGCTCGACCCAATGAACAACTCAATGCATCGAGCTCTACTTTGATGGAATGAGTTGATAGCTCGGAAATTTAAACAAGAATGGAGCCAACTCAGATGTAATGTTGGCAATGCATGTATAGGATTACCGGGCTCAAATATAGCTCACTTGAGCTAAATTAGGTGAGTTACTCACCAAAGGGGAACCCCGAGCTTGAGACTCAATATAGGTTAACGATACATGAAAGGGGGTAAATGACATGGCCAAGTCAAGCATGACAAGGATTGAGTTGGTGGTGGATGGTGGTCTGAGTCAAGTAAGAGCTTGACAAGAAAGAATGTCAGGGTACTCAGTTCAGATCAAGTAGATTTGACCTCAACATTAAAAGGTGAAGCGGATTGCAAAGGTAAGGGAAATGAGATGAAGCTCCTCAACGAGTCGAAAGAAAGAATCTTGCAGGTTAAAGCTTGTCCTAGCCATTATGAATCTAGGATAATTCAGCTAAAAATATGAGAAAAAAATAGAGAGAGCTTGGGGTACCGAGCCATTAGGGAGTGCTCAAGGTCAGCCGACACGGAAAGAAGTGGATGGTGAGGGATTAGCGTCGAGTGATTGATTGCATTGAATCAAGTCAACATGGAGATGATTTCTGGGTCAGCTTGATAAGGGAGATCAACTCACCAAACATACAGATGGTGGCTTGGTCATCAAGGCCGAGGTAGTAACTGTGTAGGAAGTAGCTCGATGTCATGTCTAAAGTCTGAGAGAATGTGTGGGAGTTTGAAGGTGCTAAGCGAGGGAGTTTGGAAGTCAAGCTTGAAATCTGAGTCAGATTGATTAGAGGGAGTAGAGCTCTGGTTTAGTGTGGGAAAATTGTTCACAGTGAGCATTTAGCTCATCAAGTTGTATAACTAAGTGAGTGGCTCGACATATATTAACAGAAAGAAGGAGGTCTGAATGTTGAAGATCTCGACATCATAGAAGGTCACGCAAAGGAGTTCTCAGTGAATGATTCAAGGTGATGAATGTGCTCGACATGTGGGAGATAACATCGTTGAAGGAAAGGCATGTTGCCACGAGGAGAAGAGAAATGAATCAAACATTAGAGCTCGAGTAATGTTGGAAAACAAACAGGGAGGATTTTAGAGCTCATGCCATGAGCTCACTGGAGGATGGTGATTTTAGACTTCCGGAGGATATTATTTTGAAGGTAGCCCATTTCAGGATTTTGGAGATAATGCATCGAAACTCACCTAAGTGAGTTGTTGGGAAAAAAAGGGGTTGGACTCCAAAATTCTGAAGTCCAAATTTTGAACTTTAGGTTTTGGAGTCAATGCGATTCAGACATTTGGAGGGAGAGCTGGTAAAAAACAATGGACGAGTTCCGAAGTCATAAATCTGAATTTTTGAGTTCAAAACTCATGCAATTTCATAGTTTAGAGATATAAGTATGACTGAGGTGCTCAATGATGGAGATTCTTTAGATTGTGAAACATGAAGTCGCTCAGATAATGAGGTTAATGATTAGGTAGGTGGAAAGTCAGCGTGGTGTAAAAACTGAGTCAATGGTGAGGTGTTCTAGAGATTTCGATGAGGGTGAAGACATCAATACAAAGTGAAAGCCATGCCACATGGGATAGGTCAGTCACCAAGATGGAAAATAAGTTGTCAATGTGAAGAGTTAGGGGTGGTTTCTGGGTTAAACGCTGAGGTTTTCGGCTTATGAATGGTATGGGGAAATTTTCAAAGAGTTGACCAATTTACAACAATGGATGCCTGGAGCTCACCCAATGCGAGGTGGTCTATTTACAAGGAGCTGAATTTAGTTTTAGGGCCAACCAATGTAAGGTAGTGGGAGGTAAATTAAAGCTAGGGCGAAGATATTGAAGAGCCCACTATGTAATGAAGAAGCAGAGGATGATTAAATATATAGCTTTCCTGATGCAAAAAAAAGATCTCACTAGCCAGCTCGATGAGCTGACTGGAAATTTATTTATCGAGTCATACACAAAGACCCCTCAAAAGGAAAAAACCAATCCTGTGGGCCCCAAGGCATATCATAGTGCCCTCCAAAAAAAGTATTAAAATATTATTTTTGAATTAAATTGGGGGGGACTTAAATTTATGAAGGCATGGTAGAAGAGAATTTTTCTGGGTACAAGGGTGATGAAAATACGCATGGAGTGCTCCAGGTCAAGCATGGGCAGTTATGAAGCGACCATATTTGCTACTGTTATGCCTATATTTTAGGATTTCTTCTTTATTTCTCTCACCAGCTCAAAATTCTATAAATGTAAATGAGGTGCATTATTTTAAGAGTGACAATTTTTTCCAAGTTCCCCCTCTTCTTTCAAGCTAAGATGTTGTGAATTTAGAGGCTTTCAAGCCTTCCTTCTAAATATTGTAATGACAACCCTTGCCTCTTCCTATTGTAATGATGCATTGTGCATGTGCTTGGAGTAATAAAATGATGTTTTGTGACTAGTTGTTTGTTCTTACACCATTTTTGTTTCTTCCTTTTTCCTCTCTCATATTTGTAGGTATACTATGTAACCCCATGTTTCTATTACAGGCTTTAGAAGATTTTGTGCTTAACGATAATGAAGTATTTTATGTAATCAAGTCTGTGATGCATGGTCATCCTTCCCATGCTCATCCTTCTTCATTGTCAGGCTGTAAATTTGTCTAGGAAACCCCTTTCTTGGTGTATCACCACTTCTAGTGTAGGTTTCATTTCATGCAATATCTCTCCTTGTCTCCTTGGAAATGTTAGTATAGGTTTAGTTAGCTATTTTCCTTGCATTAGGAGTAGTGTAGTGCTTAGTTTAGGAAGAGGAAGCCAACCTTCTTCAAAGGTCCACCTCAAGCCCGCAAGTCTCACAACTTGAGAGGTGGTACCCATGTTACCCAATCACACCAAATTACCCATTCACATGCTGGCAATTCAAGGGGTGATGTGATTTGGTGATAAATATTTTTAGCACACCCAGTGGGATGACAAGAGTCATATTTTTTCACAGGTGTGAAAGTTTGTATTCATTGCATTTTATTGAGTTATTGTGCTCTCAATGAAATTTTATCCTTAGGAGGTATACTTAAGCACAACTGGTGAATCCATATTTTCAACAACCCATTCTCTGAGTTGCAAACTGTCCTTTCTCTTTCACCCATTTCCATCCATTTTTATTCTACATCTTTCCATTTTCTTCCATTCATGAAGTTGTGCAATCATAACTTCATTCCCACCATTGAATTCTCACTTACAGAAACAATAATGCTATCCATCTCCAGGATACTACAATCCACCTCCAGATCAATACTATGATGAAAATCAGTTGCAACATGCATATCCCTATGAGAAAATTCATGATCAGTTTGGTTATTCAAGAGCACGAATATGTAGATAATGGAGGTTATCCTACATATAAAGATGTTGAGTTGCAGTTGAAGATGTAGAAACTGGAAGCATGTATGGTATAGTCTAGAGCAACAACTCAAATGAAGGCATTCAGAATTGGCTTCAGGGTACCTTATCCATGGGTTTTCCCTGTACCAAATCACTATATCCTATAGGAAATGCTTGATTTTATGGTTGAAATGCTACCTGTAATTGAAAGATGGGTTAAAGAGATAGAGGATCATGAATATAATGTTAGTCAATCATGTCAATAGAAAACTTTTGCATTACCACTTCAAAGTCCTCCTTTCATCACCTAACCAATATCATTTCATCCTAAACCCCAATTCCCAAGCTTCTCACCTGTTGCTTATATGGTGAATCCCATTTCTCCATCTACTATCTTCCCATCCCATATTGCTTCTCATATACCTCCTTTTAAAATTTCTTCTCTTCCACAAAAGCCCGCAAGTTTCACCTCTTCCATTTCCTCAAACAGTGCACAAAGCAGTTCAACCCCAACCCACCCTCCTCTTACATTCCAGAATCCATTTTGGGAGGATAAAAAATATGATATTAGTCAAGATGAGGAAGATATGGATAAGGAGCCTTGCAAGGAAGAGCTTGCAAAGAATCTAAAAGAATGGGCTGTAAGACTGGACATCAAAATAATCCCACTCATGACTAAGCCTCCAGCCAGAGATGAAGTTAAGGAATAAGTGGTGAAGAATATGTTTGTAGTAGAACAATAAATGAAAGATGATGATCAACAATATGTTTCTTCAAAGTGTAGTACCCATACTAGTTCCGTATCCTCAGATGTGGTTGATTCATCACATGTTGCAAAGTCAGTTGAAGGGGAGTAAGAGTTGGCTCCAAATCTATAAGAAGAGAAGTATGTGCAAGTGAAAGAATAAAATATTCCCAATGTGTATGATGTTCCATGTGAATGTAGTGATCCTAAATTCCAAGCATGTCAAGAAATTTTAGCACTTTTGAAGGGTTACACCAACTTGCCAAGAGCCTCATTGGATGTTGAAATCAACCAAAAAGAGTTTCATCTTGTGGAGGAAAACAAGGAAAAATTAGTTGTTTTTATCAATTCAGAGAACACCATGGAGGATGAAATTGAACCTTTGAAATAATTAGGCAATGAGAGGTTGATTATCTATCAAATTTTGAGGAGTCTTTTGATGGATGAGAGCCTATGGAAATAGTTATTTTTTCTATTTCATCACCTATCCTTCAATACAAAGTGCTTAGTGCAATGCAAGGAAATGTTTAAGAACAACCCGTTACTTCACACTACCCTCTTGAATTGGAATTAGAGGAATTGAATCTTCCATATCCCTCATCAAATGAAGAAGAAGAGCACACAAGAGAGAATAAGTTAGGTTTATAATATTTGAATGGAGATGATATCATTGAGAGTTTATTACTTTCAATTACGGAGCTTGATTTGGTTAATGGACATGATATGGAGGAAAGTATTATTGAAGTTCTTTCTACCCTTAATAGTTATCAAAAGAAGTAGATGAAAGAATATGAACTCACAAGTTTCATGTTGGATGAGGAGGTTAAAAAAACAGATCAACTTTGTCTTCAATCGAAAGAAGAGGAACTCCTAGGTGAGAAACACACTTCAAATACTTGCAGTGATTCAAAAATGACTCTATTAGAGGTTGTAAGCAATCCCAAAGAGCTGTATGTTATGGGGGGGCTTCTCATTTTTAAGGAAGGGGAATAAAACAAAGAGGACATCATTTTAATACTATTTATCAAAGATAAGTATTAGTTTTCTGTAGATGAGAAAAAAGGAGGAAATAACCTCATAAACAATCCCCTTTTCCAGGAATGTCCACAGGTAGACTTCCTTATTAAAGTTGAGGCTCAAAGTATCAGGAAAATTCAATGGATCAGACCATGTCCCATTAGGTATTGGATAATTGGAGCCACAACCAGTCAAATTCACTTCAGTATGTGAGGGTGAGTTTCATAGTCCCGAGGATCAACTATAATGCCTCTTTAAAACAAATGCAACACAACTAAAATAGGCATGCATTCTCTTTCCAGTTGATGCCTTGGTGAATTTAGTGGATAATTGGGCTTGTTTTAGTTTTTCACTCTCAGTCTCAACTATGACCATTGCCAAATCATCTGCATGGCTGCCCATTGTGAGGAAGGGAAGTTATTTTACACAACCAGCTGTAGGGTTCTTTTATCTCACATGTGCCTTTGGTTAGGTTAGGGTAAGAGTAGTTTTTATTTTAGTAGAATAAGTGCTTATGCACACTCTACATGTTTCACTTGAAGAATGTTTGATTTTTAGTTTTGTACATAGTGTGTGTTGTGTTTCGTCATTTCTCTTACACAGTGTATTAGAGGTGGAGTGTTCAAAAGAAGGGAAAAGTTAGAATTCAATAGAGTTCCATGATGCCCCAACTCAACAAATGTTTTACTCAAAACTTTGCAATGTGCTATGCATGCCAAGCAATCGTCAGATTTAGTGTACTTCATACTTGGAAATATTAGATTCCATGACAAGTTTAGTGTATCATCCTCCATCCTGTAGGTTAGTTTGTACAGGAATGAGAAAAAGTGAGGATTTATGATCAAAATAATTTTCCACTCATGAGTGTTTCAATTATTTCTTATGAAATTTGGGAAATTGTGAGCGACGGTCAACTCTGATTCTGATATGCAACAACATTTGGGTAGCTTAGGGACACAAATTTCATGGTTTAGGATTAGGTTTTAGACTATCAATAATGACTCCATGCCCAATGGATGCTGAAGGATACTAAACTAGTGCTTAATAGGTAAACATCCCCATGAGTCACCAAAAATGTTATCCATTTTTGCCCCTTGGGAAAAAATGGACAACGAGGGTGAATTGGATCCATAACACTAAAAATGTTTTCATGAAACATTCTAGGGAATTTAAGGTAAAATTGTGTGTTTAGGGAGTTTCGTGTTTACCTAAAATGAAAATTGGCCCATGTGGGCCCATTTCTAGCCAATAAGGGCAAAAAAATGATCAAAATTGATAAATCATGTTTTAGGAAGGAGCCCCAGAAGATCAAAAATTAGGACATGATCATTTTTAGGGGGCCAAATTACATTTGATCTAAAAGTATCTCGTCGATAAGATCAATGAGATGATATGGATTTATGATGATAGGAGTTCTAATTAGGTCGGTTAGGGATATTATCTCTAGGGAGAGTTTCCTAAGGTTGTGGGTAGGTTGACTCGGGTGAGATAAGTTGAAGATGGAGGGATCAAACCAATAAACATCTCAATGCATCAAGCTCTACTTTGATGTCCTGAGTTAATATCTTGGCAGGTTAGCAAGAATGGATCCATCTCAGATGCAATATTGGTAATGCATGTAAGGGATTACCAAGCTCAAATATGACTTGGGTGACCTAAATGAGGTGAGTTACTTGCTAAAGGGGAGCCCTGATCTCGAGACTTAATACAGTTCACCGATGCATGTAAGGGGGTAAATGCCATGGCCGAGTTAAGCATGAAAAGGATTGAGTTGGTGGTGGATGGTGGCCCAAGTCATGCAAGATCTTGGCGAGGAAGAATTTTGGGGTGCTCAGTGTGTCTCAGGTAAATCTAGCCTCAACATTGAAAGGTGAAGTGGAATGCAAAGGAAGGGGGCATGAGATCAAGGTCCTCTCCAGATTTGATCTCCTTCACAACTTGAACAACATCATGAATTTGCACAAGACACTCAAGGATAGATGGATGTTTTATATGTCATTTGTAGTCGGGGATGCACCTATCTGCTTGTTTTCATTCAAGAATTGAGGGAGTGGATAACACCTTTAAGAGGGTTTTGATCTAACCCTCACTATTCAAGGTTGTGCCTATCAACCAAGGCAAGAAAACCTATATTGAAGCCCTTATATGGTAAGGGGATGGAGATGTCCTTGTGTTTTACATATGAGATAGAAGAGGATTTTTGAAAACAAGATCAAGTATCCATTATCCAAACTCAAAGGAGTTGTCACTACTAAATGATGGAAATGTTTTCAAAACAAAGCTAGAGCTTCTAAAGACATGATAAAACCTTGATCAAATTTGTGCATTTTAGTGAAAGGATTGAATTCTTTTGTGGACACACAATGTAGATGCAGGGGTATTGTAGGTAGGATAAGTTAGTTTAAAATGATATTCTGATGAGAGATGTTGGGACAAGAGTAGTTAGAAGTCATCACCTTCTTTGGGAAACTTTGCAAATGAATTACAACACCTAGACAACAAATATTTTTCAATGAATTTGAAGTTCTCTTTCAACAAAGATGTGTGCACATATGGATGCCCAAATCTGCACTATTCCATACAAACTTTGATAACCTACCACAAAGGATTGAAGCAAAATATAAATGAAGCATTTAGAAACCCTTGTTAGATCATGGCCTAAGGTACACCCAAAGGTTTACAAACATCCTCAATTTACAAGGAAGGTAATATGGATTTAAATCTATTTATCTTCACTCAAATGAATGCTCTTCTGAATGGAAGATTACAGATGCCTTCAAACCCTCTACAAGAAATGAGACCATGTATGATCACAAGATATCTCAAACATAAGATTACAACATGAGCATGAAACACAAATTGAAAACATACTAAAATACCGGTGTATGCAAGCTTTGCCAAGAGATAAAACCAGTTAATCCAAGAATTTGATCAGATGTATCAGCAAGAGAATGTTATTTAGACAATCTCAAATCTTGTTGATGGCTTTACAGCTGAAACCAACTCAACATGATGAACATTTGATGCAAACAGGAATCAAAAATGACTCTCAGGTAGTTCCTCTAAAAGGAAATGGACTTCTTCGAGTTTTCCACGTGAAAATTCTTCTCTCCTTCTCCAAAATTCTTAACAGAACCTAAAAAATTCCTCCAAATTACATAATATACCCTCTGCCAGCTTGGATCCTTGCATCCCAAGCAAAGAATATGCCAAAGGGATCAAATTTGTTACACAACTCTTATCCATTTAATGAAAATGACATCAAACTGTAAAACAACTCGCATATTGCCAGGGATGCACAAATATTATAAAATATTGCATGAACTTGGATCCTTATCCATCCCAGGGTCACATTTTTGGCATGCCAACATGCATTTGCAATCATTTTCTACCTTTTTCCCTCATCATTTTTAACTCTGCAACTTTAATTTTTTACCATTCATGTTTTTTACACGGGTTGAGAAAAATATTTCATGAAAAACACTATAGGGCACCAAAATAGCTCAAATGAATGATGCCATTGTGTTCAGGAGGCCGAGGGGATGTAGATTCATATAAAATTTCATGTGATTTGGTGTAAAAATGATGATTCCAAGTTCTTTGGAGCCCCAATGATGGCCAAAAACCAGAATGCATAGTGACCGTCGATTAAAATCAACTTTAAATGCCAACCCTCCATGTGGAGGGAAAGATTCATGAATTTTCCCCTTTTTTCCTTTGGATAAGGTGCACACGTGTCCAAAAACCATTGGCACGTGACCCTTCCGTTTAAAATTTACATTTGTAACCTTTTTGGACTTCGGGAAAATTATAAAATTTTTCCCCGCTTGACCCCTGGACGCGCCATGTGTCCTCCTGTGAGCCCTACTGAAAACTGGGCCAAAATGATGACCTTTGCTCCTTTTTTGAGAAAAGGAAAATTTTCTCAAAATGCTCCGTGCCCCCGAGCATCTGTTACTTCTCTACCATGTGTCGCTATTCCATTGGATGTAGAGCCGACCTATCCAATCTGCTTTCAATCCTCCGTGAGCACAACATCCTTTGCATGCCCGCACTCTTCCTTTTGCCATTTTGAACCATGCCACATGTCTCCCCCTGATTGGCTGTGGGGAGACACCTTCAAATTTTCCACGGGTTCACTTTTCACCTTGAGATTTTTCACCAAAGTTTGGAAGGTTTTCCATCTTTCCTCCGCGCTCCGAAATTCCATCAAATGTTTGACACGTGTCCATTGTTCATTGGTGGTGGGACCTCAAGCCAAAATTTTCCTTTTTACTTTTTAAAGTTAAAAAACTTCAAATTCCGCCAATCCTCCGCCCCTCCATTTCATCCCTATGCATATGTGTCACACTGTGATTCATGCAGAGATCTAGCTCAAATTGTTACTTTGAAATTTTGCCTCCAAAGGCAAAAAATCCAAAAAACACACACCACCCCACTTCTCCCTTTCTCCCCTGGACATGTGTTCTCTTCCTATTGGATGCAGTCTCGTGGGCCAAATTTTTTCCTTACACCCTGAGCCAAAAAACAACAAAATTTTTCCAAGTCTTTTGCCATCTGCCTGACCTTCCTGGACACGTGTTGCCTTCCCATTGGGCGCGGGCTCGTGTGCCAAAAATTGACATTGAATTTTTTTCAAAAATTGAAGAAAAATCTTAAGTGACCCCCACCACCCACCGGTCCATCAACCAATCAAATCATGCCACGTAGGCACATCACTGTAGCATTGCGGGGCCAAGGTCAAAAATTTTCCTTTTTGCAAAAAACTCAAAAATGACAAGTCATAACATTTTTTTTGACCATCCCTAGTGAAATAGGAGCCTGCCACGTAAGCATAAACGTTACAATGATAAATTTGATGGGTAGAACATGCCCGTACGATCGTCAATACGTGAAAAATTTAGAAGATGCCCTAGAAATCAAAATTTTTGACAAGGAGGGCAGATTTCTTCATCTCAAACCAACTGAATCATTTTTTGACATCACTTGTGACCTTGGGATTGGGGAAATATTTGCACGAATTCAGGATT
This sequence comes from Taxus chinensis, assembly GCA_019776745.2. Lineage (NCBI taxonomy): Eukaryota > Viridiplantae > Streptophyta > Pinopsida > Cupressales > Taxaceae > Taxus > Taxus chinensis. Next base: position 374,005,784 of record CM034148.1, read on the forward strand.
TGATCAATTTCGAGTTCTTTCATGATTTGGCAGTGGAAAAAATGACATAGCCCGTATAAATGAAAAATTAGGGGCATAACAAGGGGGAAACATGGATTTGTTTCAAAATGGGGAAGAATAACAATGTTTAGGGAAGTTTGAAAGTATTCAACTAGATAACGAGTTGTAAATCACCAGCTCAAGCCAAAAGGACGTTTTGGAGTAAAAATGGAACATGGAGAATTAGAGAAAAGTGTGCAAACCCAGAAATTGCACCAACATTGGCTCCTTCCTGGGAATGGGCACTCCCAGTGAGTGCCACAAGATCACAACGTAGACAAAGTGCCAAAAATCCATTGGGCAAGGAGTCAAAACATGCAAAGCAGCCCAAAAATGAGAATTTTCACCAAAAAGGTCCGAGAAAACTAGACCAACCATGGTTGCCATGGAAAAAAGGGAAAACCACGAGCCAACAATAGCAAAAGACAAAACAAAAACAAGGACTATACAAAATGTATAACTTGTGCATACCTTACATGGGGATTTAATCTAAGAAATGTTTTAAATTTCTGCCATTAACAAGAAGCTCCAGCAAATCCCCATCCAAATCCTTAAGAAAAAATTTATTTTCTCCAATCCTAATATCAATGTCATAAGGGTCCATCCATAGAACATCAAACTTTCCATGCTTGCCCTTGTCTTCATGCCTACTATCCCACAGAAAAACAAGATCTCCAACACTGAAAGCTCTAGGGGTGACTTTCTTATCGAACAACTTCTTCAATTTCTCCCTAAATCTGACATGCCTTTGATGAGAAGCTCTCCTTTCTTCATCCAACTCCATGATCTGATTTATCCTTGATTCATATGGGCCATGTTCTTGATCTTCCAACTATTGGGCAAACTGAAAAGTGGATAATTACAGGTGTAATGGCAGCAAAGCCTGAGTTCTATACACCAGTTCAAATGAACTTTTACCAGTTGCTCTTTTTGGAGTAATCCTATCTTCCCAAACTGGAAATTTCAATTGCTCTCCCCAGTTCTTCTTATTGATCTCCAAAGTCCTAATAATCTTGAGCAAGTTCTTGTTACTTGATTCAACTTGCCCATTCCCTTGTGGATTGTAATTTGAAGAATAAATAAGATTTATCCCATATTCATACACATTGCCATCAAAGGCTTGGCTCTAAAACACATAGCATTATCAGATACAATCTTAACTGGAACTCCAAACCTACATATGATATGATTCAACAAGAAATCCATCACCACTTGGTGTGTTTCCTTTCTAGATGGAATGGCTTCAACCCATTTTTTGAATTAATCAGTTGCTACAAGGATCCATTCGTAACCAGGACTAGAAGGATCTGAGGTCTCACCTATGAAGTCCATTCCCCATTGTTTGAATGGAGCTTCAATTGATACAGGCTGCAAAGGAAGGGAGCCTGAAGCTTTCAATAATCTTGAGAAGTGTTGGAAACTATCACATCTTCTAACCAGCTGGGTTGCATCTTTAAAAAGAGTAGGCCACTAATAACCAACTCTTAAAATCTTGTGTGCTGTCACTCTACCAGAAAAATGTCCTCCACAAACTCCCCCACGGAAATCAGCAATCAACTTGGGAGCTTCATCTTCAGTTATGCATTTCAAGAGGACACTTTCAGGGTTCTTCCAATCCAGCCCAAGGTCTATTATGATATATTTCTGAGAAGCCAGCTTGAGAGCTCTTTTTTGATTTTTATTCAAGTAATTAGGACAACATAGGTGCTTGAGGTAGAATACCACATCCTTGTACCATTCAGAATTCATCAATTTACCAAGTAGACCTGCCCTTTCTTCCTCTAGCTGATTCACTTCTACATTTTGCAAGTTACTCTCAGCCATGAGCTTGGCAAGACCTAAACCTCTTACCAGCTTTGTTATTTGGATATCCGTATCATATTCTTGTAATTTGTTGACCCATCTACATCTCTTGCTTGATACATCCATGTATGATAAGATGTCTTTAACCATTGTATGAGGAACATAGGAAACAACCTTTGAACTCAAAATGTAAGGCCTAAAAATCTTTGTTGCCTTTACCAAAGCAAATGCTTGTTTCTCCATAATTGTGTACTTCAGTTCAGCTTCTTGTAAAGCCTTGCTAAAGAAAGAAATAGGCCTCTCAGCTCCATTCTCATCCTTTTGTAACAAAACTGAAGCAATAGTAAATTCAGATGCAAAAGAGAAGATTTGGAAAGGTCTCTTGTAGTTTGGAGCTGCCAAAACAAGTGCATGCTAAATTGTATCCTTTATTCCTTCAAAATCTTGGATGGCAGCCTCTTCCCACTTAATAAATTGGTCCTTTCTTAGCATGCTTGTGATTGGGAGAGTTAGCTCAGCAAAATTAGATACAAACCTTATAATGAAATTCATTTGGCCAAAGAAAGATTGAATACCTTTCTTGGTTCTTGGAATAGGCACCTTACTGATTGCTTCCACTCTCTCAGGGTCTATCATTACACCTTCCTTAGATATAATATGTCCCAAAAACTTGGCCTTTTACACTCCAAAATGAAATTTCTTTGGATTAAGTGAAATGCCATACTCTCTACATCTGATTAGCATCTTCTCTAGGTGTTGCAAATGGTCAGCTCGCTGCCTTGAAAAAATAGTCACATCATCTTGGTAAACTGCAATCAATTCATTGATATAACCAGCAAAGGCAACATCCATTTCCCTTTGAAAATTAGCACCAGCATTCATCAATCCAAAAGGCATCCTTACAAAAACATAAGTCCCCTAAGGAGTAGTGAAGGTTGTCTTAAGTCTTTATTGATTGTATTCGGAGAAACCATCCAAAGTAGAAAGCATTTCTGACCCTGTTACAAGCTGCAACATATTCTCCATGTTTGGAAAAGGATAGTTATCCTTCATAGATGATTTTTTTAGATTCCTAAAATCCACACAAAGTCTGATATCCCCATTCTTCTTTCTAACTGGCACAAGGTTTGCCACCCAAGAAGAGTATCTAGTAGGTTGAATGATGCCACCATCTCTCAATTTCTTCAACTCTTCTTGCATTTTCATGGATAGAAGTGGATTAATGGGCCTTTGTTTTTGTCTAAATGGCTTAGTCTTGGTCTCAAGAGGGATCTCATGCTGAAATAAATCTTCTCTATATGCCTTCAGCTCTGAATAAGACTAGGCAAGGCAGTCTTGATACTTCTTTAAAAGTTGGGCATAGGACTGTTTTTCCTCTTTGCTGAGATGGCTGCCCAACCAAATCTTCCTTGGTTTTTCCTTGGCTCCCAAGTTGTGCTCTTCCACATCCCTTGAAGTAGACATATTTATATTAATGATACAATTAGCATTGCTAAAATTGGATTCAAGTGCAACAAGACCTTTAGGAATGGTATTTTTTTTCAATTGTATAATATCCTTGTCAAAAAAAGTTTCTCTACCTTCATTCATGCATACAAATGGTTCCCAATCAATATTATGACCAGCAAAATCACCTTGGCATTGTAATAATCTCAACACTTGTGCATCATCATCAAAAATCTGCCAATGTTTCACATTATCCGGGACAGCTGGCCTTGTCAGCACTTTAATATCATATTCAAAAAAAGGTGAAACAGTGTAATTGTCAAATCTAGAACCAAGGACATCCATCTTATCAGCAGTAGCATTAAGACTTCTATCATGGTAAAAAATGTTAAAGGAATCAAACATTTCAATCAAGTCCCAAACAACATGCTTATATTGTTTCATACGCTGATTTTTTGTGGCATATAACTTTATTACTTTCTTGACAACCAGATCTGAATCCCCCTTGGAAAAAATATCCTTCACTCCATATTTCCATGCATTCCTTAATCCCAATAATAATGACTCATACTCAGCAATGTTGTTAGTACATTCAAAATTTAGCTTGAAGGAAAAAGGAAACTCTTCTAAACTAGGAGAAACCAATACTATACCAGCACCATTTCCAACTTTAGAGAAAGCTCCATCAAATAGTAATGTCCAAGGAGAACCTACCATACCAAGGAATTTTGATTTATCCATCTTATTCTCTTTTCCATCAGTAAAACCAATGAAGTTGTCAATATCTACATCAGCAAACAACACTTCATAAGAAGCATTGTTGGGATCTTCAATCCAGTGTAACATCTTCTTTTCACCATAGAGTTTGAAAAGGATGCCCTTAATGGGAATGGTGGTGAAATAAATGTCCATTTGAACACTACCACCAACACTTGCAGCCCATTTTCTTGACAAAAGCATACCCCATTTGGCAGGGCAGTCAACAATTACAACATTAAGTTTTAAATTCTTACCCGGATAGGCTGCAAGCTGCACTACTAAACCTTTCACACAACCAACAACCAGCACTTCCCTTGAATCCATGGTTGTACACTTCCCATATGCTGCTGTCACTTTGATATCCAACTCATTCATGACTTATAGAGGCATGACATTACATGATGCACTAGAATAAAACATGTAATTGTGAAGTAACCTATATTTTATGAGAAAAGTTGTGAAAAATGGATCAAAATTCAATAGGGAATCAACCAAGGCCATCCCCAAATACACTTCAGGTGCCTCTCCAAAATATTCCATTGGTGGTGGTGTTTCAAGGCTAGCAATGCTTTGAAGAGGATTCTCAACAACATTTATATTTCTACTTTGGGTAACCTTTTCTTCTTTCAATCCCAAGTACTCGAATGCTCTCTTCTTATGTTCAAGTATTCTAAGAAACTCAATGATTGGAACAATCACTTTAATTTGGCTCAAAACTTGGGCTATATCATATGGAACATTCTTTGGCAAGACAAAATTAGAAGAGAAACAAGAAGGTTCATCAGATGGAGAAGTGTTCTTGGTAGCCTGGGCATGAAGATGACTGATATTATTACATGGGACAGTAGGGTTCTTGGCAATTTTTTCTTTTCTAAGATCGTCTTTGGGAATGCTTGTGAGCAAGGGTGTCTTTGGCTTGGCTTGAGGACCAGCTCCTCTAACAACTTTACTTCTAGTATTGTATTCTTTTTCTTGACCAACCACAACATTCATTAACAATTGTCTATCTTCCTCCGAAGGAATACCACCATCATACTTCTTGATCATTAAAGCCCTTAGATAGTCAAAGTCATTATTAGGAATTTCAAAGGCTTGAACTACATCTACATCATGAGTTTGAGGAAGAGAAAGAAATGGTACCCTCTTTATGCAATCCCAAAAGGTTGCAGCAGTCCTTGCACTTATCACATCTGTTGATGTTGCTACTTGTTCTGAGCTTGAAGAGCTGCCCATCATACAAATGTCATCATCCATTTCATTCTCATTATCTTCATCAATATCTTGCTGGTCCATTTCACATGGAGGATGAGGAAGAAAACATCCATCACACCAATCCATATCAGCAATTTCTTGAACAACAGTAACTCTTACAGTTAGAGGGTCAGGCACCACTCTATTTTCACATGCTTGGGGTTGTCTATTTGAAGATCCAATAGGCCCTTTAACTCTATCATCTTGTATTTGATCACCCCTAGGATGATTTCCAAATCTATCATGGTTTTGAGTTCTTTGCTATCCTTGTGAAAATTTCCCAATTCCTTTCTCAGCCTAGGCTAACTTGTAAGAAATTTCTTTAACAACCCCTACCAAAGTCTTGACAACATCTTCCAAATCAACACCCTTGCTAGCTTGAGGCTTCTCAGGGTTTATCAACTTCACACCTTCCCTCTTAAGTGGTTTACTAACAGCCTTAATATTATTTTCAATTTGAAGTGCCATGGTGAAAGATTGTCTCAAGTTTGTAGGATTTTTGTCTCTCAAGTAATAGGCTGCCTTTTTATCAAATGCATCTGCATATTTGATAAAGAAAGATTCATCACAAGGCCTCAAAATGACAGGAAACCTTCTCAATGTTTTATTAAATCTTGTATTGAAATCATGGACTATCTCATTAGGGTTCTTCTTGATGTTCTCAAACTCATATAGAAGGAACCTTGGATCTGTTTTGTCTCCATATTGTAATCTGAATGCATTACTCATCTCAGTCCATGAGTCAATAGAGTTATCAGGTAGAGCTTTGTACCAATCCCTTGCATCTTCCTCAAGTGTATGGATAAACAAATTAATATACACATCCTCAAATTCTATCTCAAAGTCTTCCATCATGTTAACAAAGAGTTTGAGATGCTGATCTCTAGTAATGGCATTGTTACCTTAGAATTTTGGTAACCTATTTCTCACATCTTGTGGGACAACATTTGGATAACCATCCATTCCTCCAAAATTTATAGGACCAAAGGTGTTAACAACAAATGGAGGTCTAGGCTGAGCCATATTGTTTGGTGGGGGTGATCTTGGAGGTGAAACAAGCTGATGAGGAGTAGTAATGGGTCTGATTGGAATAGATGAATGATCTTTAAAATGACAACCCCCCAAAGGCTCTCTCTCTTGATAAACTTTAGCAAACTTAGAAACCATAGGAGCATATCTAGGAGCAAGCTTTTTAAATACACAAGAAGGTCCCTCACCTGATGGAGAATGAAAATTAGCAAGAAGATTGCTTGAATCAGATCTACTTGAAGAAGAATTATAGTCTTCAATAACATGATGCTCTCCTTCAAATTCAACTATGGGGATTTCTTTCCTTGCAACCAAATCACCAACCACTTTCCACACTCTTCTTCCTTCTAATTATGAGCTTCTTGATTCGGTGAGCAATTTCTTAGAAGAGGGATCTCCTTCCCTCCAGCTTGAAAAATTTAAATAACAAGTTTGAAATGACATAAATGTGTAAGAAAATTGGTATTTCAAGATCCAAACAACATGGAGTCGCCACTAAGGATTTCCACCTTAGTTGTGTAAGAAAGCACTAAAATATTCTGTCAAATGTATGCTATGAATGAAAACTTTGCAAGGGTAAGAAATTCAGATTTTCTCCTTATTGAATCAACCAAAAACAATGCATCCAAATCATATAAACTGCTGGTAAATGAGAAGAGCAGGCTGAGCTTGAAATCTTTTTTACCCAAAACATGTAGATTTGAAGTATGAAATGATATCTCAAGAATGTAAAAGCTCAAATACTTAATCACACAAATTCTCAAACCTTTCAAATACTTCAAAACCATCAAGAAATCAAAGACAGTCCCCAGAAATGGCACCACTCAGGTGTTGGTATCCAGATTTAATCTCCTTCACAACTTGAACAACATCATGAATTTGCACAAGACACTCAAGGATAGATAGATGTTTTGTATGTCGTTTGTAGCCAGGGATGCACACCTATCTGCTTGTTTGCATTCAAGAATTGAGGGAGTAGATAGCACCTTCAAGAGGGTTTTGATCTAACCCTCACTATTCTAGGTTGTGCCTATCAACCAAGGTAAGAGAACCTATATTACAGCCCTTTATATGGTAAGGGGATGGAGATATCCTTGTGTTTTGCATATGATATAGAAGAGGCTTTGTGAAAACATGATCAAGTATCCATTATCCAAACTCAAAGGAGTTGTCACTACTAAATGATGGAAATGTTTTCAAAACAAAGCTAGAGCTGCTAAAGACATGATAAAACCCTGATCAACTTTGTGCATTTTAGTGAAAGGATTGAATATATTTGTGGACACACAATGTAGATGCAGGGGTATTGTAGGTAGGATGAGTTAGTTTAAAATGATATTCTGATGAGAGATGTTGGGACAAGAGTAGTTAGAAGTCATCACCTTCTTTGGGAAACTTTGCAAATGAATTACAACACCTAAAAAACAGAGATGTTTCAATGAATTTGAAGTGCTCTTTCAACCAGGATGTGTGCACATATGGATGCCCAAATCTACACTATTCCATACAAACTTTGATAACCTGCCACAAAGGCTTGAAAAAAAATATCAATGAAGCATTTAGAAACCCTTGTTAGATCATGACCTAAGGTACACCCAAAGGTTTACAAACATCCTCAATTTACAAGGAAGGTAAGATGAATTTAAATTTGTTTATCTTCACTCAAATGAATGCTCTTCTGAATGGAAGATTGTAGATGCCTTTAAACCCTCTACAAGAAATGAGACCATGTATGATCAATAAAGATCCCAAACACAAGATTGCAACATGAGCATGAAACACAAATTGAAAACATACTGAAATACAAGTGTATGCAAGCTTTGCCAAGAGATAAAACCAGTTAATCCAAGAATTTGATCAAATATATCAGCAAGGGAATGTTATTTAGACAATATCAAAGCTTGTTGATGGCTTTACAACTGAAACCAACTCAACATGATGAACATTTGATGCAAACAGGAATCAAAAATGACTCTCAGGCAGTTCCCCCAAAAGGAAATGGACTTCTTCCAGTTTTCAACGTGAAAATTCTTCTCTCCTTCTCCAAAATTCTCAACAGAACTGAAAAAATGCCTCCAAATTACATAATATACCCTTTGCCAACTTGGATCCTTGCATCCCAAGCAAATATTATGCCAAAGGGATAAAATTTGTTATACAACTCTTATCCATTTAATGAAAATGATATAAAACTGTAAAATAACTCGCATAATGCCAGGGATGCACAAATATTTTAAAATATTGCATGAAATTCGGATCCTTATCCATCCTAGGGTCACGTTTTTGGCATGCCAACATGCATTTGCAATCATTTTCTACCTTTTTCCCTCATCATTTTTAACTCTGCAACTTTAATTTTTTACCATTCACGTTTTTTACACGGGCTGAGAAAAATATTTCACGAAAAACACTATAGGGCACCAAAATAGCTCAAATGAATGATTCCATTTCATTTAGGAGGTCGAGGGGATGCGGATTCATATAAAATTTCATGGGATTTGGTGCAAAAATGACGATTCCAAGTTCTTTGGAGCCCCAATGGCAGCCAAAAACCAAAATGTACAGTGATCGTCGATTAAAATCAACTTTAAATGCCAACCCTCCATGTGGAGGGTGAGATTCATGAATTTTCCCCTTTTTACCTTTGGATAAGGTGCACACATGTCTAAAAACCATTGGCGCATGACCCTTCCCTTTAAAATTTGCATTTGTAACCTTTTTGGACTTCGGTAAAATTGTGAAATTTTTCCCCGCTTGACCCCTAGATGCGCCACGTGTCCTCCTGTGGGCCCTACTTAAAATCGCGGGCCAAAATGATGACCTTTTCTCCTTTTTTGAGAAAAGGAAATTTTTCTCAAAATGCTCCGCGCCCCCAGGCACCCACTGCTTCTCTTCCACATGTCGCTGTTTCATTAGATGCGGAGCCGACCTATCCAATCTGCTTTCAATCCTCCATGTGCACAACATCCTTTGCGGGCCCGCACTATTCCTTTTGCCATTTTGAACCATGTCATGTGTCTCCCCCTGATTGGTTGCGGGGAGACACCTTCAAATTTTCCATGGGTTCACTTTTCACCTTGAGATCTTTCACCAAAGTTTGGAAGGTTTTCCATCTTTCCTCCGCGCTACGAAATTCCATCAAATGTTGGACACGTGTCCATTGTTCATTGGTGGCGGGACCTTGAGCCAAAATTTTCCTTTTTACTTTTTAAAGTTAAAAAACTTCAAATTCCTCCAAGCCTCCACCTCTCCATTTCATCCCTGCGCATACGTGTCACATTGTGATTCGCGCAGATATCTGGCTCAAATTCTTACTTTGAAATTTTGCCTCCAAAGGCAAAAAATCCAAAAAACACGCACCACCCCACTTCTCCCTTGCTCCCTTGGACACATGTCCTCTTCCTATTGGATGTGGGCTTGCGGGCCAAATTTTTTCTTGACGCCTTGAGCCAAAAAACAACAAATTTTTCCAAGTTTTTTGCCATTTGCCTGACCTTCCTAGACACGTGTTGCCTTCCCATTGGGTGCGGGCTAATGGAAAAAAATTGACATTGAAATTTTTTCAAAAATTGAAGAAAAATTTTAAGTGACCCCCGACACTTTCTGTTCCATCAACCAATCAAATCATGCCACATAGGCACATCACTGTAGCACTGCGGGGCTGTGGTAATTTTTTTTCCTTTTTGCAAAAAACTCAAAAATGACAAGTCATAACATTTTTTTTGGCCATCCCCGATGAAATAGGAGCCTACCATGTAAGCATAAACATTACAATGATAAATTTGATGGGTAGAACACACCCGTACAATCGTCAATACGTCAAAAATGTAGAAGATGCCCTAGGAATCAAAATTTTTGACAAGGAGGGTAGATTTCTTCATCTCAAACCAACTGAATCATTTTTTGACATCACTTGCGACCTTGGGATTGGGGAAATACTTGCACGAATTGAGGATTTGATCAATTTTGAGTTCTTTCATGATTTGGCAGTGGAAAAAATGACACAACCCATATAAATGAAAAATTAGGGGCACAACAAGGGGGAAACATGGATTTGTTTCAAAATGGGGCAGAATAACAACGTTGAGGGCAGTTTCAAAGCATTCAACTGGATAAAATGAGTTGCAGATCATTAGCTCGAGCCAAAAGGACATTTTGGAGTAAAAATGGAACATGGAGAATTAGAGCAAAGTGTGCAAACCCAGAAATTACACCAACAGGGTGCTCAGTGCGTCTCGGGTAGATATGGCCTCAACATTGAAAGGTGAAGTGGAATGCAAAGGTAGGGGGCATGAGATCAAGGTCTTTAGTGAGTCAGAAGAAAGTAGCTCGTAGGTGCAAGCTCGACCTAACCATCGTGAATCAAGGACAAGTTGACTAAACCTATGAGAAAGAAAAATAGAGAGAGCTCGGGGTACCAAGCCATTGGGGAGTGCTCAAGGTCTGCTAAAATGGAAAGAAGCGAATGACAAGGGATTAGTGTCAAGCTAGTCAAAGTATTGAATTAATTTAATATGGAGATGGTCACTGTGTCAGCTCGATAAGGGAGATCAACTCACCAGGCATACAAATGGTGGCTCAGTCATCAAGACCGAGGTAATAATTGTGTAGGAAGGAGTTCAGTGACATGTCTAAAGTAAGGGAGAATGTGTGAGAGTTTGAAGGTGTTAGGTGAGGGATTTCAGAAGTAAAAATCAAAATTCAAGTCAGATTGACTAGACGGAGCTGAGCTCTAGTGTATTGTGGGTGAAATGTTCATAGTGAGCATTTAGCTCACCAAGCTATGCAACTAAGTGAGTGGCTCAACATATATGACCAGGAAGAAGGAGGTTTGAATGTTGAAGATCTCAACGACATGGAAGGTCACACAAAGGAGTGATTGATGAATGCTTCATGGTGATGAATGTGTTCAATGTGTGGGAGATCACATCATTGAAGGAAAGGAAGGTCACCTCAGGTAGAAGAGAAACTGCTTGAACATTGGAGCTTGAGTAGTGTTGGCAAACACACAGGGAGGATTTTAGAGCTTGTGTTGTAAGTTCACTGGAGGATGAATATTTCAAACTTTAGGAGGAGATTATTTTAGAGGTATCCCATTTCAGGATTTCGGAGATAATGCATTGGAACTTGCCACAACGAGTTGTTGGGAAAAATGGGATCGAACTCTAAAATTCCAAAGTCTGAATTTCAGACTTTAGGTTTCAGAGTCAATGCGTTTTAGACATTTGGAGGGTGAGCTGGTAAAAAATGATGGGTGATTTTTGAAATCCAAAATCCAAATTTTGGAGTTTGGAAATTGTGCAATTTCGGAGTTAGCAGATATAAGCGTGGCTAAGGTGCTCAATGATGGGGAGTCTTTGGATTCTTAAACCTAAAGTCTTTCAAATAACAAGGTTGGCGATTGGTTAGGTAGCAAGTTGGTGTTGTGTAAATACTGAGTCAATGGTGAGGTGTTCTTGAGATGTCCATGTGGGTGAAGACATCAATGTAAAGAGAAAGCCATGCTGTATGTGACATGTCAGTCACTGAGCTGGAATATACGGTATCATCACAGAGATTAAAGGTGGTTTTCGGGTTAAATGCCGAGGTGTTCATATTATGAATGGAATGGGGTGGTTTTCAAAGAGCTGACCAATGTATAAAAATGGACACGTGGAGCTCACCTAATGCGAGGTGGCCTATTTGCAAGGATCCGAATTTAGTTTTGGGGCCAACATATGTAAGAAAATAGAAAGTAAATTAAAGCTGGGGTGAAGATATTGAAGATCCCATCATGCAATGAAGAAGTGGAGGCAAATCAAGCATATAGCTCGCCCGATGTAAAAAAAGAGCTCGCCAGCCAACTCGATGAGTTGAATGGCGAGTTTTTTATCGAGTCATACATGAAGAGCCCTCCAAAGGCTAAAACCAATCCCATGGGCCCCAAAGCATATTAGAGTGCCCTACAAAAAATTATTTAAATATTATTTTTGAATTAAATGGGGGGATTTAAATTTATGAAGGCATGGTGGAAGAGAAATTTTCAAGATACAAGGGTGATGCAAGCAAGCATGGAGTGCTCCAGGTTAAGCATGGGTAGTTACGATGAGACCATACTTTCTACTGTTATGCCTAGATTTTAGGATTTCTTCCTTCTTTCTCTCACCAACTTGGAATTTTATAAATGTAAAAGAAGTGCATTATTTCAAGAGTGAGACATTTTTTTCCAAGTTTCCCCCCTTCTTTCAAGATGAGCTGTTGTGAATTTAGAGGATTTCAAGGCTTCATTCCAAATATTTTAATGACAACCCTTTCCTCTTCCTACTGTAACGATGCATTGTGCATGTGCTTGGAGTAATAAAATGACGTTTTGTGACTAATTTTATTCCTTGCACCATTTTTTTTGCTTCCTTTTTCCTCTCTCATGTTTGCAGGCATACTGTGCAACCCCATGTTTCTATTGTAGGCTTTGGAAGATGTTGTGCTTAATGGGAATGAAGTATTATATGTAATTGGGTCTGTGATACATGCCCGTCCTTCCCATGCTCATCCTTATTCTTTGGTAGGATGGAATTTTTTCTGGAAAACCCCTTTCCTGGTGCATCACCACTTCTAGTGTATGTTTTATTTCATGCAATATCTTTCCCCGTCCCCTTGGAAATGTTAATATAGGTTTTGTTATCCGTTTTTCTTGCATTAGGAGAAGTAAAGTGCTTAGTTTAGGAAGAGGAAGTTGACCTTATATGGTGATCCAACTCAATCCTGAAATTCCAACAACTTGAGAAGTGGTACCCATGTTACCCAATCACACTGAATGCCTCATTCACATGTTGAAAATTCAGGGGGCACTGTGATTTGGTGATAGTAAGCCTTAGAAAAGGCATGCACAAATTAATTTTTCAATTTTGATAAATATTATGGTCTTGGGAGGGGATTGTAATTGTATGGCCTTGGTTATAATCATTGGAATTTTATTATCTACATGGCTTGTTTTCTATTGATCATGCTCACTAGTAAAGCGAGTAATAACTGCTTGATGACTAATCATCTCCATGATTGGCTTATGTGGTCAAGGCCACTTTTGCATGATGAAATCTACCTTTCGGAGCTAGTAATGGTGTTAGACCTCATTCATGTAGTGCTTGAGAGATTTTTGAAAAGCCATTATCATGGAAAATAGGTAAAGGTAAGGGTATTAAAAAGGAAATGACCTTGGATGATAGTTTTGGAATTTTAATGAATAAATGGGAAAAGTCAAACTTTAATGACTTGGACAATAAGTTGATAAACAAGAATGAAGTTTAATTGACCATATGGTCTAAACCATGATTATGGGCATTATAAGGTAATAAAATTGGTCTTTGACCATAATCCATATCATTCGAATGACTAAATGATTTTTTTTGGATTGATGTTTGATTAAAAGGTTTTGGTTATGGTCATTATTGACCAAAGCAATATTTATTTTTGTTTAATCTGGTAAGAGCCTTAAAACGTACGAATATACTCCTTTGTAGGTGAATTAGGTGTTTGTTTAAACACTACTAACTTTGTTGGAGGTTAAAATTTTTAAAAAGGTCAAATCGACCCATGAAATTGTCTAATGCTTTGACTTCTTGTATCGGTAATCGCCATGTATATATTACTAAGGAAAATTTATGAGGTAATACTTATTTTGATGGAAAGTTGGTAAAGCTATTAAGCTATTTGTTTAACCATAATAATTGGAGGGAAGTGGGAGTTTAACTCCCCATGCACTTACAAATATTTAATACTGTTAAACTTACCCCATAGATTTGGGGGAATGGTCAAAGCTTATGGGAGGAGATATTGCGAGAGTTAAGAGGAGGTTTTCATTTTTCTTTCATCATTTTTGTCACTCTCTTTTTGGAGTTGTGCATGTATTTGAGTGAGATTAAGTGTAAGTTTTATTGCATGCAAGAGTATTCTAGGGACAAAGTGGCCGAATCAACTATACTTATATACCTTATACATGATCTGATTAGGGGTTTCTATTTGTGATGAGTGCTAAGTTTTGATTAGAGGTCATGAAAGATTTTTTTAGAAGAAAACGTTTTGGGTATTGCTGGATCGACCTTAGATCAAATTGTGAGGAAATTTCAGAGGGCTTAATAAACTAGACATGGCTTTACATCTTTACAATTGGTCGCTTCATTTTTAAATAATTAATTGATTTTAGATGATTGATGAATGATCAATTTAATGGTTTTATGTTTCGACTTGGGTGCTCAAATACATAAGCTAGTTCTTAGTATCATGATATTAATACTTGTAATATTTTTTTATACTTTATTCAATTATTTAACACGACATCATATGGATGAATTGAGAACTGCCCTTATTGGGTGTATAAAAGGGCATTCTCTATGATAAGTTTTATTCTGGGTATGGTCACTATGATAGTTTAATTGGAAATTTAGGGTTGAGGAATGACTTTGACTTCAATTAATAAAATACCCGTATGGGCGAGAGATGTTTGAGGTCTTTCATTTAATATGGTCATCACATATTTGATTGGGTTTGTTTATTAAGGTAGAACCATTTTAGGAATTTGTGGTAAAGAATCATCCTTTCATTATGTCGAAGGAACTAAGAAAAGGAAGAAAAAAAGGTCTATTCCTTTTTCTGAAGGGATATTTTGACCGTGCTAGGCAAATGGAAACAATATGGGAGTGGTCCTGGTGATACTATGAATCAGATGTGATAACATCAATATTTTTGTTTAAGCCTACCCTTCATGAATTAAATATGTACATGACCCAATATGAGTTAAGGATTGTATACACTTGTTTATCAATTAGGAGGGGGGACGTTCCCATCTTTAAAAGATCAATTGATTTCTGACCGGTTTAATATTTAGTGAGTAAATAAGTACTCGCGAGTGTTTGAGTTTGATTTGATTAACACTTACACACCAGTTTCTTTTTGTTTATATAATACTGTTTGGGAAAAAATAATATTCCCACTATTCATGAGAATGTTTGATGTTTATAACAAAAAATTAAGAGTTGATCTCTTGGTACGAATCAAATCTTGATTGAGTAACATGTTTTGGGTTCAAATTATAAATGAGAACCTTAAACTAAGGGACATTCTCGGTTGAAATTTAGTTGTGGAAAATTGTGTGACTATTGGGCATAGAAAGTCTTGCTTCTCCCCTTAGTTTTATAGTGTGAATAATTGGTTGGGAATTTAGTAGTTGTGTATTATTTTTAAGACATTGTAAAATTTAGTTTGAGAGAGATCCAATTTTATTTTACCACTTTAGTGATTGGTATAAAAAAATGTTTATGGAATATTGATATATAAATTCTTAGGAATGAGGTACAAGTATTTAAATTGAGGGTTAATGAGCTAAGATAGCTAAAGGAATTATGATTTTATTTATATCATACATTTTTAGATAGTTGTAAATGTGTTACTTTACAATTATCAATAGATTGTCACCCTACAATATGGAAGCTGATTGGTATGGGATTTTCTAATTTATGTTTTTTATTTTAATCATGAAATCAAATGTTGAATAATTATTTGAAAACAAAACAACTAGGTGGGAAAATGTAATTCCATGCCAGTTCGGTTGGAACTGACCATGTACAATTTTTTACTTCAACATTTTCAGAATGCAGGTTAGGGAGAAATGAAAAAAGAATAAAAGGTTGGATATGTTATAAGGATTTGACATATTTGTTGATGTTATCCTGAGTTTTGAAATATCATGAATGTATCATGTTTGATTGAATTTGATTGTTGAGGGTATCATAATTGTACTTGTAATATAAAAAGTGAATGAAATTGCTTCACATGATGTAAGAAAGGAAAATATAAGCTTGTTGTACTTTATTAATGTTGTATTATCATATGTAATTTTAAAGAGGGTTTTAACCTCTATGATATAAATATATGTCGTTGTTTTACACTGTACTTATGTTTCTCTTAAGTGTTATAATGTCAAATTTTTGGTAGAATGTTAATGCATTATTGACATGTGATGATTATTGTTATCATTACTAATGATTATTATCGTATGTTAAGTTGAAGTATTATTATTAAGATAACCACAATAATATTGCTATGATCCAATTGCAAATTACTTATTATATCAACATGTTTTCGTTGTACATTAAAAGATCTATGAACATTGAAAAAACATGTGTTAAAGACTAATCATAATAATGATGTCATCAACCTAATGTTGTGATATTGTGAAAGAGATAATCACAACTAATGATATCTCGCTGTTGTAATTTGATCATTAAATAACGACACATAATAAATCAAGTGTACTTAAGGGTACATATGAACTTATTTGTCTTAGTAAACTAAGAACTAAAGATCGAAATAAAGGAATGCTTAAGTTGTTAAACAGTGAAAACTTAATAACTTAAGAATGAAAAATAATCCTGATACTATGAATGGGATGGTTATGTGGTGAATGGAGGGAAATATTTCATTTGGCTTGAATGCATTCATGAAACTAGGATAACTAGTGTGATTCCCTAAAACTATGGCCATAGTATTGTAAATGATTGATTGCATTATCCGATCACCTCTTCTTCTTTTAAAATATGTCGTAAGTGGGAGGCTGAAGCCAAGAAGATACACATAATTTTTTTTAACCAAATGATATACTGGTTATATCAGCTCAAGAGGAGCATTGAAGGGGATTGAGTAGGATTTGAACCCTTACAATTTCATATGGTTATCATAACTTGTTTGGTTGTATTCTAAATATTATTTAATGCTAAATTAATCTACTTTAAGTTGTTAATCATTGAAGACATAAAAATAATTAATTGATGGAATAATCTAGCAGTCATTGTAAATGATGTTATTCGTTTCAGTGTAAGATAACTTAAGGGGTTTATAACTCTTGTATGCTGCAATTCAATTACTGTGCGATAAATTCATTGAAGGCATAAACTGTAATTAATGAATTGGAAAAAATTTCCCTAATTTTGATGAAGTAAAAAAAGTTATTACATTTTGGTATCAGAGCCGAAGGTTACAACTCTTGGACTAATTGGGTCCTTACGCTAACTAAATATTTTAATTTGTTAACTTAAAACAATGGATATGTGAAGGATGTACCATGGAGAACAAACTGGATCATATTATGATGTAGGTTTGGTGGTAAATAAGTTAGATAAAACACTAATAATACTTCTTGACACACAAAATGGAAATTTTTCTTGGAGCAGTTGTTGAGTGTGAAAATGATCAACCAAGGTAAATAATTTGAACTGATTGATAACAATAAACAAGGGAGTTGATTGATTGTTGAACTATCTTGATGAAAAATTTCTAAATATTAAATATGATTGGAAACTGAACCCAAATAGGGTAGATTAAGTGGATAGAAGTGTGTGAGTGGTGTTTGGAAAACAAAAAAGACTAGAACATAATTTGAGGTCAAATTCCAACTCGTAATACTATAATATAACAAGATAATTAACTCTTCTTCAGCTGCAACTTTAGGAAAAAGTGGTGGAAATGTCATGGCAGAAAATGTGGACTGCTAGGTTGACAAGAAAAAAAGAACTCACTGCGATTTCCAGAAATAAGAAGAAGAACATTTTGGTGATTAATAAGCTAAGATTAAGGAATAAGTTTTCCTAAAGTGATATCAGGTAAGTTAAGTAGAACTTCTTGTGTCTATACAACTTGGTATTGATACAGCTGAGTTCTTTGTATCTAGTGATGAGCTGAAAGTTGAACTGGAAATCTAATTTTTCTTTAACATATTAAGAGATTGGTTCAAAACTTTAGACCTATGTCTGTTAATACAACAAGGAAGTTGTTTAAACTTCAACATGGAAATTGGGGTTAAATGTGAGTTCTTTAAAAGACTTATGATATAATGGATAATATAGATTTTTTGAAAGTAAATCAATGGGATATTGGTTTGGGAACCAAATAAATTCCTTGGAGGTATGCAAAAAACAAAAAACATATGTGGCATAGAAACCTGAACTTTCTCTTAGAAACGTAAGACCGATTTCACCAAAAAATTTTAAATCTTGAAATGAGATGTTATCACAAGTTTAATTTGAGTCTTTAGGGATCAAACTAATGACAGTGTAATCATTAGTTACCATGGGCTAGCTAATAAAAATAAAATATGTTGTCTAATTTCAATAAGATGGTTGAAATATAGCTATGGCTACCTTATTAGGTCTACGAATGAGTATATGATTTAGGAATTTATTCTATTTGTATGAGCTTGTATATTCACCTTTGATTGATAGGATAGAAAACCATCAAGGGTATAATATAAATATGTTGTTTAAATGTATTTGGGTCTTCATGATACATTTTGAATACTTTAAGAAAAATAATATAGTTACGTATATAACAATTGCCTCTATATCCATGTTTGTTGTTCCTAAGTCTGACTTGAGTGCCAAATGGTTCATGTTATCTAAATAACTCTGCTAGATATTTGGGTAACTTGTATACATATTATGGCTCTCATCTTCTCATTGAAGGTTACACATGCTTAGGTTCAGTTGGCACATTTCCTTAGTTGCAGTTTTCCCTTGGAACCCCTTCTTTTCCTCACACGCCCTCACACACTTTCTTTTCTCTCCTTCCACTTTCCTTTTCCTCTTTGTTATACTCCTCCCTTACGCCCACCTTATGTGAATTCGATTTCTTCATAAGTAGTTTCTTCCCTGCATGCACACCTCACACTTGCTTCAATCAACTAAGTCCCTAGCCCTCTTGCATGCCACATCCATTACTTTGTAATAGTTGCACCTTGACCATGTGTCCTCTACTCACTAGTTTTCCTCTTTTCCCCACACACGTTCCTTTGTTCCTTCCTTTGTTCTCTTCCACATGCTCTTCCCTCACGTCCTCCTTTGCACCCTTCTGTTCCAGGTCATCTTATGACATACCTGAGTGTGCCACACTCAACCAATTAAAGCATTCCAATAGGGTGCTAAATCCTTGCTTCAAATCAATGAGTGACATGTGGTAGAAATGAAAAAATATTTTCACAATTGGCCATCATTTTAGCTGATCCACACGCACCACATGTTTTGTGTGCACCGACAGCTTTGAATTTTTTTTACAGATGTATCTTCTGCTACAGAGCTTCGATTGGCATGTGCCTGGACTTATCAGAGATTTTTTGACATCAGCCATAGTGCTAGACATTCAAATTCAAATTTTGGTAGATCTAGTAGGTGAGAAATGGGAAAACATGTTTCTGAGCATTAATGAAGTAGATCTGATTGCTTCAACCACCCGATTTGATATGATCCTCCCTCCTTCCTCATCTAACACACCAAACAGACCTAGGGAAGTGCATTCGACAGATTCTCAAGAGGATTTACAAGCATTAAATGCCTCTTTTTGGTGGTTGTATTTCAAATTTGGGTTTTCCCTCCTTCTCTTCTCCTTCTACAGATTCATCTATAATGTAATAGTTGGGCTCATTATTATGGTTGGACACTTTGGATCCTTATAAATTTTACTAAGGACTTCATACTATTTGTATTTTGAGTTACAGATATCTAGATATGGCTCTTACATGTGGATATCGGCCTCTTTTTCCATTGTAACAGTTCTGTGAATTTTTAGAAGTAATAGAAGCATTGTTTTGTGACTATTCTCTGTCCTAACGTGTTTTCATTCCTTATTTTTAGCTTTTCTTTTGTGTTGTGTGCTGGTTGTGCCATTTCACGTCCCTTTCAACTCCTTATTTGGTTTTGTTCCATGAAACTGATATGGTGAATACGTTTTAAGTCATGCTACACATGCCTAGCATTCTTTTACAAATTTCCTCTCATTTTCACTCAGAATAGATAGTGTTCATCCATCTTTTTCAGTGCTATCACATTTTAGTGTAGTTTCCTTTCATGTTATCCTTCTATCCCTGGTCTTTTGGCATTTATTATCTTAGTTTCCCCTTCAACACTAGGAGTAGCAGTAGAAGTAGAAATATATAGAGGAACCAACCTTCTATGTAGATCCATCCCAAGTGCGCAAGGTCCCACAACTTGGGGACAGTTCCGTTATTGTCTCAAACACATGAATCCTTTTGGATCCGAGACTTAGGTGTAAGTTTGAAGACCAATAGTTTTTGGCACGCCCGGTGGGAGAAAAAATGAAAGTTTAAATTTCATATTCGCTAAGTTCTGGTGTGTGGACTTAGTATTTCAGCCTTTGAAGGCTCATTTCAACACATATAGTGACTCCCAACATTTCTAGATCTCTATTTTAGCAGTCCTGAGCATCTTTCATGAGAATAGTTCATACAAGAAGAAGTGAAAGAGTTGAATATTCTTTCACATACCTCCAACTATCCCTGAGAAGATTCTGTTCTAGAAATTCACCACGCGCATCTCTGTCTCCAGCGTGCCACACCCATTCAAATCCTCCTCAAAGTAGGTATCCTGCATGCCCAAAAATGGTACATCAGCCTCCTCCTCCACTGATTAAATTTACTAACTTCAAAAGAGGAAGTACCTTGGTACTGGCTATGTAAAATGACATGCCAAATGGCGCGCTCAAAAGTATTCCATACTTTACTAGTGAGGATCAAGTCACCCCTCAGGAGCATATCCAGGATGTAGCAAACATGTGTTCACTCTACCTGATCACACATGATGATGTAACAGTCAGGATACTTACAACCTCTTTCAAAGGTAAAGCACTTCAATGGTATTAAGGCTTAAGATTGGGATCTATTACCACCTGGGATGAGATGGGAACAAATCTTTTTAATTACTTTGAAGATAAGTCAAATCACCTATCTTTGGTGGAACAATTGGCAATAACAAAAAGGGCACCCAATGAGCAGATGACAAATTTCAACATAAGATTTTAGAAGACTTGGGACAGAATCCATCTTGTGGTAATACCTACAACCTAACATGATTTCATGTATTATCTAAAGGCACTGAAAAATAATATGCCAGTCATGATTCAATCTATGGGAGGTAGAACCTTACCAACTACTTATAGTATTACAGTAAGGGTAGAAAATAGTCTTATTCAGGAAGGAAAGATAGCTCCTAGACTACTTATGCCCTTATTCCTAGAAATTTCACAAGCACCCTAGCCTTCTATGGCCCCTATTCTTGTTCATGTGTAAAGTGTGAAACTAGTTGCATCCACGTCCTACTCTCCAGTACAACAAAATGAGGATGAAGAATTAAAGGATATGATCATAAATATATATAAAAAAATCATATCATTAGAAACTATAGGTGCAAGCCTATAGAGGAAATTCTAATCAGGCACATAGCCATAATAATCAGCCTTGGTAGAATTAATATGGAAACCAAAGATATGCACCCAACTAGAAAAAATATAGGTGCCATGTTAACGCACATCTGCCCTTACAAGTTTTCCTCCTGCGCCCTCTTTTCTAGTACCTAGTATAAGTCAGGCACTTGTTCCAATCCAAAACAACTTTGCATAAGAGTTAGAATGGTGCTTCCCTTGCAACATGCCTCATAGTCAATATCACTATACAAATTCTATGCACGTCTAAGCCTACATGATCCAGGATTCTTCAAGTTGTGATCCTTCAACAAGTGCCTCTGAAGTAAAAAACCAAGGAAGACTAGAAGCTCCTCTAGAGGAAAATTTGATGTTCTTTGGTGTTGAGGACTTCTGTACAATCAACCAAGCAACAGATGATACAAGCAGACCGCGTGCCCAAGTTACAGACAACACAAGATATAAGAAGATAATGTTAGATTCAGGCATGCAGGTCACACTCCCAACAACGCATTCCAACCCTCAAAAGAAGAAAGAAGTAGCCAAGGCATCCAATAGTAAGAGTGCTCAAGTCCCTACACAAGAGGCCCCATGTAAGGCTCCTGAAATAATGCGCCCCCCTCCTTTTCCAGGTCAAGATCTTGCTTCCATTCCTAAATAGTCAAAAAGAGATGTTGTTCCTCAAATGCACAATTCAAAAGGTCTTCCATTCAACATTGTTGACCAAATGCATAAGACAAATATAAATGTCACAATGTGGGATGCTCTGACTATTGCATCTAAATAGGATCTGTTGCATTAAGCTCTGGCACAACTCCTGCGTGCTGATCCAACCATACATAAGCCACACATTTCTATCAACATCTGCTAAGAAGAGCAGAAACAAGTAAGGTTTCTAAAACCCCACTCTTCTATATGTTTTTTTATCATAGGCAAACATCTTGTCCATAATTGCTTGATAAACTCGAGTTCTAGTATCTCTATTATGCCCAAGAAGATAAATGATGTCCTAGGTCTTAGGTATAGCCCCTTGTCTAAAGGAGTCCTACAAATCGACAACTCAACTGCTAATACCTTAAGAGTCATTAAGGATCTTGAGTTGACCCTTCATGCATGTCCAAGTTTAATAATTACTCAAGATGTGTTAATTATTGACTTACCTCCTTTTTTTCCTTATGTTTATAAAGAGATTTCACTGCTCAAGTGGGTAGTTAATTGTCTTCTGATTGGTCTCATATGTTACTCAATACAAGGTATGGTACATGGTTTACGATACAAGCTGAGCCTATATTTTCTTATCATGCAGATTCATACATCCCACCCCCCTCCAATCTAACTATTTAATCCAAGAACAAGCTTCAATTCCTGAAGAGTAGCCTCTTCCACCCTCTATTCCTGACCTAGTACTTGATGAATGGGTGGAGAGGCACCATAAATTTGATCCATATGCTGAATAATTGGAAGCTTATGAAACTGGGCTTAGTACTTACTACATTCTTGAAGAAGAAGTTGTGCTTCCGCACGCACTTAAGAAAGACCAAGCTGAACCTGGCCTATGGAAGTTATACTTTGATGGTTCCAAAAGTAGGAATGGCGTGGGAGTAGGAGTTGTTCTCATTTCTCCCAAGAATGAGAAATTCTTCTTCACGCATAGGCTGTAGTTTACATGCTCCAACAATGTGGCAGAATATGAAGCACTAGTGCATGGCTTGCTCTTTGTTGAAAAGAAAGAAATTAAGGCACTACAAATATTTGGGGACATAGAGTTGGTCATCCACTAGGTTACCAAAAAATGACAGACAAATAATAAGCTTCTCAAAGCTTATAAACACAAAGTTTGGGACCTCCTTGAGAGTTTTCATGCTCTAAATCTGCAGGTGGTACAATGCAAAATGAACAAAGAGGTTGATCAAATGGCCACACTCGATTCATAGTTCTCTCCTACCAAGGAAATTATTAAAGGAAAAACTCAACACATCAAGATGGTGATTAGACCATCAATTCCAAAAAACAATACTAGTTGAAAAGTGTTTTACAACGATGCGTAGATCGTCCAGTTCATCCAAAATTAAACTAAGTTCTCATCAAGCATGCAAGATGACTTACATGACAACTATGGTGACCAAGTAATGTAGCTGAAGACAAACAAGTTGCCTAAAGGGCTGGTCACCTTAGAGAAAATGTTTATCCCTGATGATGAGTTCAAGGGTGAAGAAAAGTATATGCGTGCCACGGAAGAAGACTGCTCCCCAGTCACTATTGCATGTGGGAAGGAGTTACTACTCAATAAATCTTGCACGCACGAGGAAAATTAGGCCTTCATATCTCTTAGTAAATAATACAATTATATATTCTCATGGAATTATGAATACCTCAAAGGTTTTGATCCAAGTGTTACTTAACAATCCATTGATCTTGATCTCAGTATCAAGCCCGTCAGATAGAAGAAATGACCATTCAATCATAAGATAGATCCCCTCATGAGAAATGAGTTATCTAAACTCATTGAGGTAAAAACAATTTTTCCCATCAAGTACTCTACTTGGGTCGTGAATTTAGTTCCAGTGCATAAAAATAATGGTGAAATCAGACTCTGTGTTGATTTCAGAGATTTGAATAAGGCATCTCTAAAGGATCATTATCCTTTGCCTTCAATGGAGCAAATTCTGCAGATTGTGGTTAGTGCACAAATATTATCAATGTTAGATGGGTATTCAGGTTTCAATCAAATCCTAGTCAAGGAAGAGGATCAATTCAAAACAACATTTACAACCAAGTGGGGAACATATGCATATCAGAAGATGCCCTTTGGTTTGTCAAACGTGGGTGCCACATTTCAGCGCACCATGGATATTGCCTTCAAAGGATACATCAATGAGTTCATCTTGGTTTACCTTGATGATATAACTATCTTCTCAAAGCAAAGTGCGGATCATATGACGCACCTAGAAAAGGTATTTGAGAGATGCAAAAAGTTTGGGGTATCTCTTAACCCCAAGAAGTGTAATTTTTCAGTGGGGCAGGGAAATATTTTGGGCCATGTGGTTTCAAAGGATGGCATCACAATTGATCCTGAGTGCATCTTGACCATCCTAGCTCTTTCCTTGTTAGCACATAAAAATTCCTTGCAATCCTTCCTTGGAAAGATCAATTTTGTTAGGCGTTTTATCCGTAATTTTGTAGGATTGGTTTGGCCCATCACCTTGATGCTCAAGAAGGATACAACCTTCAGATGGAAATTAGAAGGAAGAGAAATATTCAACAAGATCAAATAATAAATTTCTTGTGCACCAACACTCATCAACCCAGATTATTCAAAGGATTTCATCCTTTATGCTTATGGCACTGATACTAGTGTTGATGTTATCCTCACACAAGAAAATGAACAAGGACTGGAACAACCAGTGGCTTTCTTCAACCAGATGTTGAAGGATTACGAATTAAGATATAATCAATTGGAGAAGAAGGTCTTTTCCATCATGACATTCAAAAGTATGCTCACCACAAATCATATCAAGGTATTAGTCTCCAACTCTTCTGTTAGAGACTTCATCATGAGAGCAGAGATCAGTGAAAAGAGAGCATGATGGGTGACCAAAATCATGGAGTATGATGTGACTATCAAAGCCACAAAACTGGTAAGAGGTAGCACACTTTGTAGGTAGATTTTTGAGGATGTGAAAAATGAATCTGAGACTTCATTATTTCTAGATGAAGGTTTTCCACACGTAGAGCTTGAAAAAAATACAAATCCTAGCACACGTGACTAGATGAAGGACATGATCACATTCCTTTATGAGGGTGCATACCCTCCTGGTTTAAACAAGGCAAAGAGAAGATATATGAGGTTACAATCTATCCCTTATGTTTTGATTGATGGAATTCTGTTCAAGAAAAATCTTAATGGCGTGTTGTTAAGATGTATTAATGACGAAAAAACTGAAAAAGTGTTAGCAAAATTTCACGATGGGTTCTCTCGCGGACACTTTTATGCCAAAACTATAGCAATGAAGATCATAATAAAATGTATCTTCTAGCCTACCCTATTTGTAGATGCACACAAGTGGGTCACAAAATGCAGAGAGTGCACTTTCTTTATAGGTAAGAAAAAATTGGCAGTGCTTCCCCTCCAACCAATCCAAGTGGATCAACCTTTAGCAAAATGGGGTCTTGAATTCATACGTATGATCAATCTGCCTTTAAGATCTAGACACAAGTGGGTGATGATAACTACGAATTATTTCACTAAATGGAAAGAAGCTGTTGCACTCAAGGAATCAACCAAGTAAGTCATCCTTGAATTTCTTGAGGGTATAGTCACAAGGTTTTGCGTCCCTCAAACCATTATCTCTGATAATGAAAAATCCTTCCTTGGTACTAAAATCACTGATTGGGTGCTAAATATGAACATCTACCTAAAGACTTCTTCCAACTATTACCCTCAGGGAAACAATTTGGAAGAGTCAACAAATAAGAACCTGATCAGAATCATGAAGTGCATAATGAACATCAGCCAAGACAATGGCATACAAAGGTCTCACGCGCACTCTTGGCAGATAGAATCACAGTCAAAAGAGCAATATGAAATTTACCTTACAAACTTATCTATGGTAAGGAGGCTACCCTTCCTTTGACACTAGATTTAAACTCATTAGTACTTGCCCAAAAACTAGAATTCAAAGGTGCAGACCAGAGAGAAATCAGAATGGTAGAGTTGGTTGATCTTGAAGAGATAAGGAACTATGCCATGATCAAGCTAGAACAACATCAACAAACAACAAAGAAATGGTTCGACAGAAAGGATAGGCCTCAAGCTTTCAAATTTGGGGACTTGGTTTTAAAATGGGATGCTGACAGAGGTAAACCAGGGCACCATTCAAAGTTTGATGCACTTTGGAGTGGCCCATACATCATCAGTTCATGCAAGGATGCCAAGTATTTTGAGTTAACTCATCTTTATGGAGGTGCATTGAAAATACCAGTAAATGGGATCTATCTTAAACCCTTCTATTAAGTTTGTTGCATCATTATGTATATATTAGAGTAGTTTCAATTCCTCTAACTGTGCTGCATGCACATTGTCTATTTGTAAATAGTTCTTTCTTCTCACGTGCTTCTTGCACACGCTCTTCTATTGCTTCCAGGGTTCATGTCTTCTTTTAGCAATTGCAAGATTCAGAATAAGATTCAAGAGATGATCTTTAAGTGACTACGGGGGTAGTTTCATGATTACATAGTAGACTCCATGCCCAATGGATGCTCCAAGCTACTGATCTCCTTCATCTAGCAGGTAGATGGCCCCGAAAGTCACCAAAACTGTTATCCAAATAACTCTCCTAGATATTTGGGTAACTTGTATGCATATTTTGGATCTCAGCTCCCAATTGAAGGTTACACACACTTAGGTTCAATTGGCACATTTCATTGGTTTTAGTTTTCCCTTGATGCCCCTTCGTTTCCTCACGCTCCCTCATGCACTTTCTATTCTCTCCTTCCACTTTCCTTTTCCTCTTTGTTCTACTCCTCCCTTGTGCCCACCTTCTGTGCATTTGATTTCTTCCTAAGAAAATTCTTCCTTGCGCGTGTGCCTCACACTTGCTTTAATCAACTAATTACTTGGCCCTCTTGTACATCATTCCCATTAATTTCTAATAGTTGCACCTTGACCATGCATCATCTACTCACCAGTTTGCCTCATTTTCCCCACAAGCGTCACACACACACGTTCCTCTGTGCCTTCCTCTTTTTTATTCCACGCACCCTTCCATTACACCCTCGTTTGCACCCTTCTATGCCAGGTCATCTTCTGACATGCTTGAGTGTGCCACATGTAACCAGTCAAAGCATGCCAACAAGGCACCAAATACTTATAACAAATCAATGTGTGACACGTGGTAGAAAAGAAAAATATATTTGCATAGTTGGCCATCATTTTTGCCAATCCGCGTGCGCCACATGTCTTGTGTGTGCTGACAGCTCTAACAAAATTCTGAAAGACATATCTTCTACTACAAAAATTTGATCGGCACGTGCCTAGAATTTTCAGAGAACTGCTGACATCAGCCACAGTGCTAGACATTTAAATTCAAATTTTGGCGGATCTAGTAGGTGAGAAATAGGAAAACATCTTTCTGAGCATTAATGAAGAAAATCTAATTACTTCAACGACCTGATTTGATATGATCCTCCCTCCTTCCTCATCCAAAATTCCAAACAAACCTAGGGAAGTACATTTGATAGATTCTCAGGAGGATTTGAAGGCATTGAATGCCTCTTGTTGGTGGTTGTATTTCAAATTTGGGGTTTCCCTCCTCTTCTCCTTCTACAGATTCATCTATAAATGTAAGAGTTGGGATCATTATTAAGGTTGGACACTCTGGATCCTTATGCATTTTTTTAAGGACTTCATACTTTCTATATTTTGAGTTACAGACCTCTAGATCTTTCTCTTGCATGTGGATATCAGCCTCTTTTACCATTGTAATAGTTCTGTGTATTTTTGGAAGTAATAAAAGCATTGTTTTGTGACTATTATATGTCCTAACATGTTTGAATTCCTTTTTTTGACATTTTCTTTTGTGTTGTGTACTGGTTGTGCCATTTCAAATCCCTTATAGCTCCTTATTTGGTTGTGTTCCATGAAACTAATTTGGTGAATACGTTTTAATTCGTGCTACACGTGCCTAGCCTTATTTTATGCATTTCCTCTCATTTTCTCTTAGAAAAGATATTGTTCATCCCTATTTTTTGGTGCTATTGCCTTTTAGTGTAGTTTCCTTTCATGTTATCCTTCTATCCCTGGTCCCTTGGCATTTATTAGCTTAGTTTCCCCTTCAACACTAGGAGTAGTAGTAAAAATAGATAGAGGAACCAACCTTCTTAGGAGATCCATCCCAAGCGCGTAAGGTCCCAAAACTTGGGGACAGTTCCATTGTTGTGTAAAACACCTTGATCCTTCTAGATGTAACACCCTGAACTGTTGTTACTTTCTCCTGAGCATACAAGTGTTGATATGTGATTTCTTGTAAAAGGATGTGTTCCTCGATTTAGAAATCATGCTTGATATGTACTGTAATTTCTTTGCAGATTGCAGATCTTGACTGAGTCAGAATGTGATTAGACTCTTTTATTTATTTCATTTTGCATTCGAGTTTAGTCTGATCTCGGAATGAATTATAGAGTTATCCATCTATAAGATCTAGTCTTGGATCAGTGGAATTGATCCAAGTAATGCTTAAAGTTTGTTCATGATGAATTAAAACCACAGACCTTGAACAGGTTGCAAGGTCTAGAAGCATTTAATAAGCTAGTCAGGAGTATGACTCAGGCTGATCGAGTAAAATGAATTGGTTCCCGATATGGAAGTATATCTGGAAGGTCTCGATCGTGGACCAGGTAATAATTCAGTTACATACGATTCTGCAGCAGAACAGGAGCTAACCCTGTTCAAGAAGGTATGAGGTAGGTCTTTTCTGAGTGTACAGAATGTAGACCTAACTGGAATTATTAAGTGATTAGTAACCTAACACTAAATCTAACCTAGGGGTTAGATTAGTGTTAATCTAACCTAGACCTAGGCTAAGTGCTAATGTCCTAAGTTAGTATCTATGTGTAATGTGGTTAGAATTTGTATTATCCTAAATTCTAACCTAAGATACTAACCTAACTATGATCAAGAATGTAAAGGGGCCTATGGAGGGGTGCGAACCACGGGCGGCGTTTTCTATGTTATTAAATGCATGGGATAAGGATGAAGGACAGGTCTTGGCGGAGGTTTTGGGAACGGCTAACCTGTGCCGACGTGGCAGGTCGCCAAAACTGGAAATGAACTTGGGATTTTATTTGACTGTCGCCAACTTTGGCAGTCAGTGGAAGTGGAGTTTGAGTGGGAAAGTTGGTGTAATTACATTCAATGCTCTCGATAGACGAGCTCGGAACTCGCGAGAAGGCATGAAAACAGGAAGTTTGTTGGTTTGTTTGGCTTATCGCGATTTTTAGTTTTTTCTTCTGCCTGTTCACTGGTTCTTTGCACCAGTCTTCTTTGTGTTGCATGGCGAGCATGAGGTTATCTAGCTCTTTTGTCTGGCAAGGAGAGTATATATGTTTTGTAGATAGCAAAATTTTGTTGGTCGCTCTAACTTGGAAAAGGAAAAGGAAGTCTGAGATCTTCCAGTGGTCTGCTTCAGAAATTTGAGCAAAAATCTAGGCATGTTAGGCCCTAACCTTTAAAAATCTTGCTGTCTTTCAAGTGATTTCATTAGAACAACTCTGTTCAAATGATTTATGGAATTAGATGTTTATCTATGGATGTCTTGTGTTATTTTTCTTGGTTCAGTATCTCTTCTGGTTCGAATCTTCATTTATCCTTTGTTGGGTGTTTATTAAATTCGAACTGTGGCATTATTTTCTTGTGTTTGCATTCTGGCTTAATTATGCGAAACATGTGAAATGTGTGAATGCTCGGCCTGTTCGGCGTGAGCCCATGAATCATTCCTATGATGGGTATAGGCCATTGATTGTTTGTCGATTTTTGGTCGTTGATTCTTGTTTTGGAAACAGTCGGAAGAAACATTGATGGAACTGTTTGTTTGTTCAATGTTATGAAATATTTGTAGGCTCTGTCGTGGGTTTTGATGATGGTAGTTATTGATACTTTGTGGGTTTCGTTCTATCTTTTAAACTTGTTTGGGAACAGGTAACTATTGTGTTACAGTAGTCATTACGACCCAGGGGAAGTTGTTTTTCCTTGTTATTGTGGTAACGGGATTTAACCCGTTGACAATATACAATATGGATAAATGTATTTTTTTATTTAAACAACTTTGTGGAGTCCTCGGAATGAAATCGGTATTTGATTTGCTTACACTTGATTTGTTCTGAATGCTTGCCATAGATGGCATAGAAGGATCCATTAACTATTTGTTTTTATCTATACTGTTGTTGGGTTCCGCGGTTATTGGTATAAACCCGTATACAGTATGCAATGTATATATATATATATAGATTTATGTTTTTTTTAATCTGAACGACTCTGTGGAGTCGATGGAATGATTTGTATATATATTTGATCCACTGTTCAAGTTGAATATAAATGAATATTGGGAAATGTTGTACCAATGACCCAAGGGAATAACTTGTATTTCAATCACTGTTATTCTGTAAGAGTACCTTCGTGTCGCAAGGATTTTGTGGTACAAATTCTCTTGGTATATTTTTACGTCTTCAGTCTGTGCAAATTTGTGTAAAAGATTGGCAAGGGTTCAGTCGGATTCCTTGTTTTGAAATCAGTAATTGGAATTGCTTGCCTGATTTTTAATAAGCTCCGTTGATGGGCTTAGATGGAATCGTATGCAATTATTTGACTTGTTACTGTTGCTCAGATTCATATGAATTCTTGGAAGGTAACCTGTATTGTTTTGTACCTTATTGAACCTGATTTTGGGGACACTGTCGTTTTGTCACTGTTCCTTGAGTATGGATAATTATCTTGTGTCCTGGCTCTGTTGAAGTGAGTCGTGAATACCATACTTAGATTTGAATGCACCCAGGTGAGTATAGTTATGCTATGTTCCTTCCTGTTTATTTCAGCCCGATTGAGACTGGTCATGTATCAGAGATTCTGTGTGGTCATCTTGGCATAGTCCTTAGGAAACTTCATATTGCTTAAAGCAATGAAGTCTGTTGTTGACAGCGATATGCCAGAGGTTCTTTGATTTCGAACTTGGATCGAAAACCTTGCTGTGTTTAAAAGGAACTAGTATTGAGCTATAGGTTGATATATGGGATTGATGACGTGTTAGCTACTGTACAGGAGTTTTTGCTGTGTTCTTTTTATTTAAAACAGCGATCCTTCTTGTGGCTTGTCGGACTTGTTGGTATACATACTAGGTGAATGTTTTCCATATGTGGAGACGGTACAGTAGTGAACTTATATGAAAGGGGGTATGAATGATATGTTCTTTCTCTTCTATTATTATAATACTGGTAGAGATCTGTCTAACAGTTGGTATTGCTTTTGTAACATATTGGTGGAATCATGATTTTCTATGATATTCCATTTCTGATGAAAGTGACGATTTGTTCAATATTGCTGATCTTGGATTCAAGATGATTGTTCTAATACTTTCGTTCTTTGATTCTTAATATTTGATGAAATATTAGAGAAGTGAGTAAGACTATTTTGTAACGATGATAGAGTTACACATTTGTAGACATTTTGTATTACAAAGGCATAGTCTGAATATGTTTACTTGTTTGGATAATTGATCTCATTTAAACAGGGTGTTTAATGAAAACAATTGATGGATTGCAATTGTTTTAAAAGTTAGTGCTTATCATGCTCAGTTCATCGAACTGACTCATGTTGACTATTTTTGCAGATGGTTGCCGTGAGTGGTAAAAGCAATGCAGATCTGACAGGATGATCAGATTATTTAATTTGTTTCATAATGAATTACAGCTTGATTATATAAATGTACTGTATGTGGAAAGATGTTTCTTTTCCGTTAATCATTGTATCAAGTATGCTGCTTTCATAAAATGTAATTGTATAATTTTGAAAGGAATGGAAATAAGTGTTTGATACTTATGTGTTGTATTCTATTTCTGATAGTTGACCTTCTTCGGTTTATATACCAGAATGGCAATGATATCTTTGTAAAATTTTGGATGCTTTTGTGATTGACAATGAAAGCTTACAAGAAAATGTGGTTGAATTCATATGAGTGCTTAGCAGATCTTATTGTTGTAGCGAAAGCAATATTGAATTTAAATAATTGTCTTTCTAAAAGATAGGTTAAAAATGAACCTAAGCAGAACGCTAAACAAGCTGGATTAAATTACTAATCCCTAGTCCTGAGTATGACAGGACAATATTAAATTAGATTCTTAGTCATTTATATCCTTATACTAATAAGTATGATATAAATTCAGTTAAGAGAACTGATATAAATCAAATGAAGTTCGGATGGCAATCTCATGTGAAGGTTATGAGATATTGTCCAATTCTTTTGTTTAGAATCAGGTGTATTCTAATGACTCCTTGATGAGAGCTTGACCTTAATACCTCTACCATGTAATGGGTTTTATAGAGGAGGGTCGTCTTAAGATGAAGAATCCAGGGATCGGGAAAGGCTAACCTTAGGGAAAAGTCTTTAAAGTAATTTAAACTCAAGTGCGTAACGCATGTTGTTAAGTAGATCTTTTCGAGGCAGATTTAAAGGTTGACGACACAGGTCAACTGCAGGGTTGTACCTCCGAGAAGATTAGGATCTTCTCGAAGTTACAAAAATGCAGGAGACTTATGGCGACACCCTTTGCATTGATCGCTAAGATTTACACTTTGATTTCGCACGAGTTACTCAGGGTCTGATTATGAACGTGGTCATGTTATAAGGCTGCCTAGGAGATTCGGGGTATCATGACACACTAGTTGAACTGCAAGGTTGAACTAGTATGTCACCATATCCCTAATCCTCGTGGGCATCCATATAACATTATCACCTTGATAATCTACCTCCGAGTGATTCAGTTGTGAAAGGAAGGACTGACAGTAGTCAGTGTAGGACATTCTATATAACATAAGAATGGGGTGAAGGATGTATTCCAGATTGACGAGTATGCCGTTAAGGAATACGAGACATAAACAGTATGTTTCAAATCTTTGGCCAAAGTATCGCAAGCTGCTGATTGCGTTGTCCTAATTCACCTAGTCTAAGGGATGAGATGCCGATGAATAATAGTAACGATTATTTAGTTAGGTTCCTTGGACAGAGCATTCTGAATCCCAGAGTAGGGAAGAGAACCACAAGAGTAAAGTGTTAACTAAAAACACCAACTCTTTTTACTCATGAATAGATTGGTAGATTACCGAGTCATGGAATGAATAGATCGGAGGTACTCCGAGTCATTACAGCTGCATATGGTTGTCTGTTATATGAATGGTTATTTGATTTGTGAGTTCTAAATTATGTATTTAGAACCAGGATGCAATTATCAAATTTTTTTTTTTCACTTGTTCTAAGGTATAAAATGGAGATGTTACACTAGATCTGAGATACAGGTGCACGTTTGAAGACCAACAGTTAAAATTGAGTCAAATGGATATATGTGTTCTAATTTTGGGACTATGAATGATCAATCAATAGGGTGTTTATCCGAGACTGAATATGCATGTATACCATCCCTTTTTTATTGACAAAAAACCCATTATGGGTGCATTTTGGTACTGGGGTGTAAATATTATGGGTTTCAGATAGGTGCTTCGAATACAGGATAAAATAAATTATATGGATATCAATAATATACTGCCTGATATGCGTGAAGATTATGGTTGATAATATGTTATGGGTAAATGAGACCATATATATATGCTTATTGGGGTTCCAAATTGGGAAGGAATTTCTGTCTGTGATCTATTGTTTGAGAACCTTATATGGCACAAATTTTATTGATAAAATATGGGAATTAATCTTATGAATTTATGAACTAAATTTGTTGATAACAAGATCGATTATGAGAGGATATAGTAGCTCAACATGTAGCCAAATTAGTTCAACGGTATGTACAATTACCTTTGTGTAAGTTAAGGAATAATATTTATTGATCACTTTCTTAAATAATTGAGGAAATCCTTATCACAGTAAGAATTTTATACATCTTTGTATATGGTAATAGTATATATCATTTTGGATTATCAATTTGTGGAATTGATATGAAGTTACAGAAGTGTAACATTAGCTTAATAGATGATCTATTTCTTCATTTACTTGTGTTGTTGGGCCCCTAATTTAGCTTCCAAATCTTAAGGGTGCATAGGCACGCATGGCCAGAGGAAGCATGCAAGTGTAGGTGCGCAAGGAAGAGTTCAAAAGGCTTATTGAAGAACCCAGGATGCGCGCGCCATGTGAAGAACAATTCGGGACTTAGTCATTTTTGGCCTTTGGGACAGAAAACATGAAGAACATGTTCCATTTGGATAAGATGCCAGCCTGGTGACAGGGTTTCCTGGAGGGAATATACCTTGCGATAGAAAGATCCAAAAATTTAATCATGACATGGAGAGGCATGCGCTTGGGGCAACCCACACCTTGAAACTTGGGGCTAGATATGAGGCTACAGAGGAGTTTGTTAGAGCTCAAAGGCCTATTTATACGTGCACCCTTGGAAAAGAAGAAGAGACAAAAGTGAGGTAGCAGAACTCTATAGAATTACTGCGAGTACTATGAGATGAAAATGGGTACAAAATTCCATTAACCATGTAATGGGAAAATGGGGAATGAAATTTTTGTCTTGTGAGAATACATGTATGGATCCACATATGGCACATGACTATGGTTTTCCTTCTGTAATATTTTATAAGTAACCACTATGAATGAATGTGATAAGGTTGCCGTGACAAATGTATCAAGACTCTTTCTCTGTATTATCTACATATTACTATTGCACTTCAGTTCTTATATAATCGTAAATATTACTTAAGTGGTTAAGTATAGTAGTAGATGTACAACTCTTAGTTCTATTATTTCTATCGCGCGCTTTGGTTCTATTATGACTGAAGGGGTGTAGAAGCCATCCTGAGCTCTATAGCCCTTCATGTCTGTTAAATCACTAAGTCATAATCATGAGCTATGCCTCCTACTAGACTCACATAAAAGAGAGACTCGGCTCCCTCTCGCGCGCCTCAGGTGAGCACCCAACACCCGCTAGGTGATAGGCTAGTGCGCATGAGGTTCCCTTGTTCTTAGTGGGTGCAAAAGTGACTACATCTTGGTTCCATTGCTGGGACCTCTTTTCGAAGTTGTAGGGAAACATGGCATATATCATGATCTCTGTAAAAAGTGATGGCAGAGAACTTAACACTTGAAGGTGTTGAAGATTGGTTTAAGAGCATGGAGGATGAATTTTCTTAGAGATTTAGTACCAGATCTGGGTTCGATACACGAAGATGGGTGGAAGACACTCTTTATCATGAGTTGTATGAAATCTTCTTCTACCGTTTCCCAGTAGAGTTATTTGAATTTCTCTCATCTTAGACATCTAGATTAGGGTGGCATTATAGATGATACCCTTGGACCCAAGAAACATATAAGAACCTGCAAGATGCTGATCTAACGTGGACCCATGCTATAGATCATTGGTGGAAGGGATTACTAGCTAGATACACTCTGGAATATGCTATTTCGATGTATTCTTGTCCATAAGTTGCTGAGTTTGAGTTCTTGCAAGATCCCAGGGGATCATTTTTGTGTGCTATTCCCCTTGTGATCAAAATCTTGATGGTAACCATGGATTTAGAGGCATTCCCTATGGCCGGATAAACCACCCTGAGTGCTAGGTGAGGAAACGAGGTTGGGGAAGGATGGCTGATATGACGAATGAACAGCAAAGGGAGGAGAGGTGGATCAAGTATATTGAAGCACGTGAAAAGGATATCGATAGACATCATGGGACTACAAGTGGGTTATAGAGCCAGACATGGTGGAAATGAGTTGAGGTTCACACGGAGGATGTCAAACCTGAACAGTCTGTGGTACCCCAT
This sequence comes from Taxus chinensis, assembly GCA_019776745.2. NCBI lineage: Eukaryota > Viridiplantae > Streptophyta > Pinopsida > Cupressales > Taxaceae > Taxus > Taxus chinensis. Next base: position 374,041,884 of record CM034148.1, read on the forward strand.
CTTGGTAAGCATGGAAGAGAAAACCTTGTGGATTTTGATGAGAGTCCGTCGCGTAGAGAGAGAAGAGTCATTGGCATGCATCTAACCCCACCTAGCGACCGGACCTTGGTGCTTGGATTGTTCGAATGAGGGAAGTACAATTGATCCATTTGATATTGGTGGAAGCAATTGATTAGTGCCTAGAACATATAATTTCTCATTTGGGACTTCTATGGCTTCACACACTATTCTGGTATTTGGTGAAATGTTTGGACAAGGCATGTATATAATTAGTTTTGGAAGTGTGTTAAGAGGTGGTGGAGGAACTATGACTGGGAGTGGTACTAGTTTGTAAACTATCAGCATGCATTTTAGTTGGACGATGGGAGCACACGGAATGCCCAGAGTTGTATGAAGATATGAGTCAACAACACCGAAAGGATAAGGGTGTTGCCATGGTGAGTATTAAGAAGGCTGACACGTAATGGCTTCTGTGAGTAATACGAGAATCAGAACTAGAGCTTGTTATGGTAACAATGAGGGAAGAATCCACATGGGCAAGTGAAGTTCCTGGGAAGAGATCTTTGGTTTCAAGAGAAGAAGTAGTACATGGGAAGTATCCAAACCCGGCTCACCAGAAAGAAGTTTACCAGGAAACCATGGATGTAATTTGAAGTTTACAAGGGGAGATCCAATGCTTAAAAGAGCAGACTAGAAAAGATGAGCAAAGGAGACCAGTAGAAGCACCAAGGGATGACTTGGATGAGGTTAAGGAGGTGTGTAAACTACTAAGGTAGGAGAATATTATTCCCTTGCTAGGGGCATGGTTGAGAGAAAAGGTGCCACGCGTCGGGGAAGAACATGAAAGGTAGATCCTGCATGTAAACCTCCTACCTCACAACCTTGATTATGACAAAGAGGTTACCCTAAATGCAGTAGTGGATGGATGGTTTCTTAGCAACATCCTTATTGACATAGGCGTGGAGGTTAATCTTTTCACTCTGGATGCCTGACATCAAATGGGAAGACCTACATTACAACCATCTTCAAATGTGTTGTGTATGGCAAATAAGACAAAGGCGATGCCCATAGGTGTCTTGAAGGATGTAACCATTACAATTTAGGGGACTAGGTTCACTGGGGATTTTGAAGTCTTGGTGCTTGACGAGGTAGAGAATTTCCCAGCTCTACTTGGGTGCTCGTGGTGTTATAAGAATAATGTAGATCTCTAGTTTAACAAGGGGTACATAATCTTTGAAAGCAATGAAGAGCGGGTAGTTATACCGCTGGTTGATGGGAAGTCCAACCCCTATACTGAACCCCTTGGGAAGGAAGTCCTGGACAGAATATATGTGCGCTCCATAAGAGATCCAGAGACCATCCACCCTACAGAAGGAGTCATCCAGTTTTATGATGCTCAATCTGTCAGTGACACTACTAGTATAACATGTGATAATTGGGTGTGTGGGACTTATGAATTGATTGGGTGACATCTGAAAGGATCAATAACCAAGGTAACAACAACGCATATAGTTTGGTGCCTAGGAGGGAAGACAATAACAAAGTATATTGGGAATGCATACCCTGAGGTATTTTTGAGAGAAATGGAAGCTCGTTGGAGGGAGGATGAATGATGAAGTATGCTAGGTTATGTTTTGATAGGCACAACAACAAGGTGGTGGTCCGCACATAGTGAGAACTTTTTGGAATGACATGAAGTTAGAATTGCGCTCACTATCTGATTCTTGAAAAGAAACATACCCACCACTATTAAGGATTGCAATGATAATATACCCACCTCTTCCCACATCCAGGCATGTGAGAGGGTCTAGGGAGAAGGCGCGGAAGCTTTACCACCCTCTCTTTGGGTGCATAAGATATATTCGACACTCCAAGGTTGTGCATGTGCATGGTATATCCATTTTGAAACACGCCTCCAAAAGGGAAGTTAGCAGAAATCAACAGCTGACTTGGTCCACACATTTGAGTACCGAAGTACCAAACAACCAGTTGATGAGGTGTTATAGAATATCAAGCACCTCACTCTGGGGGATTGCACCATGGCATAAGATAGGTTAGTAAACTTACTCAGTGGACCTAGTTTAGAAGCATGGTTCAAAGAGGAGGAACCAAAAGACATACAATTCAAGCGCGTGTGTGCTGAAAAGGAGAAAGGAAAGATGGTATACCTTGTTGATGGAGAGGAGATAGAGAGCCTGAGTGTTGACCATTCATTTGGGGTGTGTGAAGTAGTTGATAGTGTGGATGCATGTGCGCGCACGTATCATGAACCACTCAAAACCAAGAAAGTTAACATCATCTCGGAAGAGGAGCCCAAGGAGGCTATCATTGGGGACTATTGGTTAGATAAGGAAGTATCAAAGATCATTTATCTCTTACATGAATTTGAGGATTTATTCCCACATGGATACCATGAGTTGAAAGGTGTCCACTAGTCATTGGGGGAAATGAGGATAAGGTTGAAAGATGGTGCGCACACGGTCAGGAAAAGGCCTTACACAATGAATCCCAACATGCGCGTAAGGGTTAAAGAATAACTAGACAAGATGATAACATCTAGTATCATTGAGGCTATGGAGGAATTAGAGTGGATAAGTCCAATGGTGATCAGTATAAAGAAGGATGGGTAGATTAGGATATGTGTGGATTATAGGGAATTAAATGCTGTTTGTATAATAGATCCTTTTCCCACCCCCTTTAATGAAGAGATTTTGGAAGGAGTTGCTGGGCGCGAGGTCTATTCCTTTACAGATGGATTCTCGAGATATCATCAAGTAAGGATTGCCAAGGAAGACCAAGGTAATAAAACTTTCACCATCGAGTGGGGAATCTTTGCATATACAATCATGTCCTTTGGGATGAAGAATACGCCTGCTGTATTTTCATGCATAGTGGTACAAACATTGAAGGACTTCATCCACAAGTTCCTTCAGGTATATTTGGATGATTGGAAAATGTATGGATTAGTAAGGGACCATTGTGATAACTTAAGGTTGATGTTTGAAAGATGCTGGTAGTTGAGGATCTCCCTCAACATCAAGAAATGTATCTTTGCAACTCCTTTTGGAATGTTGTTGGGGCATATCATATGTAAAGAGGGCTTACTAGTAGATCATGCGAAGGTTACATTTATTGTGGGATTAGGGGAGCCTACCAGCAAAAGTGCCGTGCATGGATTTATTGGACACACTGGATACTACAGAAAGTTCATTAAGGGATATGCCAATATTGCCATGCCTTTGGAAATATTGCTCAGACACAAGAGTGCCTTTTAGTGGGGAGAGGCGCAAACGAGGGCATTTGACACTCTAAAAGAAAGGCTTATCACCACACCTATTCTACAATTCCCATCATGGGATAAACCTTTCCATGTCCACGTGGATACCTCTAGTACAACAATAGGAGCCATTCTTGCTCAACCAGGAGAGGGGATTATTGATCATCCTTTGTGTTTTACAAGTAGAAAGTTGACACCAATAGAACAAAATTATACAACGACTGAGTGTGAGGCATTGTCAATGATCCACATGCTCCAAAAATTTAGGCAATATCTACTGGAAACTCCTTTCATATTCTACACTGACCATATGGCCTTGAAGTATCTGGTAAACAAAGTAGTATTGCAAGGGCGTATATGCCGTTGGGTTCTTCTATTTTAGGAGTTTGAATTCAAAGTGGTGGTAAAACTAGGAAAGAAAAATTGTGGGCTAGATCACTTATCAAGGATTGATTCGGGAGAGGACACGCAAAGTATCAAGGAAACCATGTCAGATGCACAACTGTTCAGGTTGCGGTATGCCCCCTCAGAACTAGAAGACATTTCTATCTTTCTCAAGGAAGGTGTGGCGCCCGAAGGGATGAACGCTCTGGAAAGGAAAAGGTTAGCCATACACACAATGCCCTTCATGTTGGTCAGTGGGGATTTGTATAAAATGGGCCGCAATGAGGTTTTGCACCTGTGTGTACTAGAACATGAATGCGTAGCTATAATAAAAGAGGCCCATGGTGGGATTGCCAGAGGACACTATGCAGGGAATGCAACTACGCACAAGAAACTAGTCATTGGACTATGGTAGGAGATGATTCACCAGGATTGTATTGAGTTTTGCAAGGCCTGTGACCACTGCCAGCACCTTGGAAAATCTGGAAAAAGGGACAAGATGCCCTTGCACCCCATCGCCAGCATGGAACCTTTTGAAAAATGGGCAATATATTTTGTCAGACCAATCTCACCAGTTGTACGAAGGACTAACTCACAGTATATTATTACTTGTACTAATTATCTGACAAGGTGGGCAGAGGCTGCACCCACTAGGGATTGTACCCCAGCCACGGCTACTAGATTTTTTTGGGAGAACATTACCAGTAGCTATGGGTTCCTGTTAAGTTTAATAAGTGATAGGGGCACTCACTTCTTAAATGAAATAGTCAAGATTATTTTAGTAGAATTCATGGTGGCCCATCACAAGACTACCCCTTATCATCCTCAAGAAAATGGGACTGCAGAGGCATTCAATAAAATCCTTAGTCACACATTGACTAAGATATGTGACATGGGTAGGAAGGATTGGGATGACAAGGTGTCAGCAGTCCTTTGGGCATACAGAACAATGCATAAAATATTGAACAAGGCCACACCATTTCAACTGGTGTTTAGCATGGAGGCTATTTTACCAGTTGAATTTATGTTACCATTGCTGCGTATAGCATGCGCAAGAGGGTTGGACGATGAACAAGTGCTGGAAGGAAGAATTGATGAATTAATAAAGTTGGATGAAAGGTGCTCACTAACAAGATGGAGCCAAACAAATGAAAAAGCTAGACAAAAGGCATGGCATGACCGCCACATTAAAAAAAAACAATTTGAGGTTGGCCAGATGGTATTGTTATATGATTCTAAATTTCTACGCCATCCTGGAAAGTTGAAGGTGCATTGGTTGGGCCCTTATGTAATTTCATACATCCTTGATTCGGGCACATGCTAGCTAAAAGTGCTGGATGGAACAAAATTACTTGGACACTTTAATTGGAGTAGGATGAAGCCCTACTATAAATAATGCTTCTTGGTGTTTGTAAATAAGGTAGTTTTGCCAGTTAGTTTAGAGTTTCCTTTTATGCTTTTCCCTTTTGCGTTGTCTTCTTGTTTTGCGCCTTGGGCATTGGAAACCTTATTACTTTTTAAGATTATGATTGTACAGAGGACCACGCATTGATTTAGTGTGGGGTGAGGAGATTAAGAGAGGCATGAAGTTATTCTGTAGGAAGATTGAGTTGGTAAGATCGTTCGAACTGGCCCTATTGAAAAGATACATTAAGAAGGTAGATGGATGAAAAAATAGAGTTCCATTGGAAATCCACATACAAAGGAGTAAAAATCAAAAAATCATGAGGATGGAAGAGGTGCCTTTGGCATTGGTAACATGCGCCCAAAAGTCTTCTGTCAAGATGGACTGTCTGTGCGCCAGAAGGTTGAAAAATGTTTCACGCAAGGATTGGGTGAGCGAGGAAAAGTGCTGAAGTCAGGTTTGTTTAAAAATGCTGCATTAAATATTGTTGTATGATGGTAGGTAGCCTAGCCTTTAATGCGTAAAAGTAGGAAAATCTATAAATACAAGATGGTAAGTTCATTATTTTACTTTGCGAAAACAAGGAAAACAATTTTCTTTCAAGAGATAGGGTTCGAGAGCTAATTCGTGCGAAGGAGAATCTCATAAACTCATGCGCAATTGGTCCAGATGATCTACAAACTAGAGCAAAAGTGATTCATGGGTGTGAGGAAAATTGGGAAAGAGTGCCATGATCAAAGGAGGGAAGTCAGAAATTAGGGTTTGTACCCTAGGGCACAGGGCGTGTGAAGAAAACTCTCTGACAACTCGAAGGCAACCAAGGAATGAAAGCAAAGGGTAAAATGATGGCCACGAAACTAGTTGATAAGCCTGAAGTACAATCCAAAAAGGGAAAGGGAAAGGGAAAGGGAAAGAAGAAAGAAGATGAAATCTCCTTGGATACCAATAAGGACTGGTACTCAGAGATGTAATACCTAGATGGGGTTTTGCTAGGGCAAGAGTGGGAGTCCCACATCAAAAAAATGACCATAATTGATTACAATCATCGAGTATGAGTATACTTGTAAAGGAAATGGTGTTGGAGCTGGTGCACCACTACAAACAAACAAACACATAACGAGATGCCAATTTATAGTGATGTAGTCAAGGTGAAAATGGAGAAGGCAGGTTTTCTCTAGCTTTACGAGTTGCCATACTTCGAGAAGCCCGAGTGCCTATACCAATGGTTAATAACGTGCGTGTACATGAAGATTTCGTCTACTTCATACGGTGTAAAATGATGCACGTAACCCCACTATTAATCTCACACTTTACAGGCCTGAGCTGTAAAGGGGACACAATCCTAGACAGACCTCCAGGATGAGGAGGTAATTAAGGAAACCATCACATTTCAGAATTATAAGAAGGGATTGAGGTACTACGATGTCATGGATATCAGTGATCCGGTGATGAAAATGGCCACACACCTCGTTTCCAAGATAAATGGACAAGAGAGGTGGACCCAGGTGAGCAAGCCCTGGTTGAATGTCTACAGAAAGGTCACAGAAGGCACCATGTACAATATCTCCTAGTACATAGTAGATGAGATTATAAGTAGTGCGGAGAATGGAGGAAATATATTTTTTGGGAACATTCTATTAACCATTGTGTTCTCAAAAATCGGGGGTGCCATATGCATCTGATAAGTTCATATGGGAGTACCTCTGATGAAGACCCTTCAGCCTATGGACAGCTTCTAGAAGTATACTTGTGAGTCAATGATGGAGGTGCACAAGGCGTGCTTGGATAAATGGTATACGCACCTTAGGAACACATTCAGGACAGAATGGTGAATCCAAGAGCAACTCCCCACGGCAACTGAAGGAGAAACAAAGTTCACAGTGTATCAACACTTCTGCATTGGCAAATTTATCTTGGTGGACGGCAGTTGGAGTCCCTGGTGTAAACTCCCCTTCTCATTTACTACCCAATTCTTCCAAGCAGGGGTAAACAAATATAAAGAGTTGAAGAAGTTAAGACTCGACCTATCCACCCTCGACAACGAACATAGAGAGATGAGGAAGACGCTGGTCTATCCAATAAAGTACACGTACATTGAAAGGTATGTGTCACAGGATGTGCACATCGTAAGGCTGATGACCTTACCGATTGTTGAGAGCACTACTACTAGAATTTACCTACGCATAAGACCAAAGTTCGAGAAGGGAGCGTACGTAGAGAATGAAATATCCATCCTAGACGACCCTATGGGAAGGAAGAAGCTAGTGCTAAAGTGCAAGGAGAAAGAAGAAGAAGAGGAAGAACAAGGGGCGGTGGGAAGGAAGGATGTAGGTACTACGGGGCCAAGTACCTATTTCTGGAAGAAGAGAAGGATGGTGGTCAAGGAAAGGACCTTGGAGCCTGTGAAGCCACCATCCCCTGAAGAACCTTCAGATGAAGAAAATACAACATCCCCCACTCCAGAATTTTCTGCCAAAGAAGAAGAACAAGGAACAAAGGAACAAGGTTCTGGAGATATGAATGACCTAAACACCTATGTAGGCAAAAGGGATGATGATGAAGGGGAAGAGCTATAGGTGGATCAAGATCCAATTGATATCCATGACTCAGAAGGAGAGGAGGCTGAGAATGCAAATGATGCCGTCATCTTTATAAGGAGGAAAGGTGCCCGAAGGGAGGAAGGTGCGCGTAATGAAGAGGGGAGCGAAGGGGCTAGTACCAAGGAACCAGATATTCCCAAGATCACTCAAGAGGAGGTGGATGAAAAGGAAACAAGGGAGGTAGAGAAGATAATTGATGCCTTGGTCAATGAAGAGTTGGGGTGCAGCGCGGAGCTTGTGCTCGGTGAGTTTAAGGAGTAGAGGGAGAAGATTGGAAGTAGCACAAAAGGACCAACTCTCTCGGTAATTGTTCCCAAGGGCATGTGCACATAGGGGAAGTAAATGCATGGAAGGGGGAAGAAAAATGATGGGTCATCGCGCTCGTGGTCGACCCTACAGCTAAGTTTTGCTCGCCACACGTAAGAATAGCTGCATAAACTATGGGGGTCACTTACGACCACTGTGCAGATCAAGACGCCAGTGACAATCATATTGACCTTGCCAGCGACGATAGTTGAGTTGAAGGAGTTCAGAGAAAAGATATCTTGGGCAATAGAGCTCCCAAGTAGGAAAGGATCATAGCCAAGGTAGAAAATAAATCTGAAGCCATTGCAGAACTGATGAGTCTTAATCAAAACCTGGCTAAATAGCTCTACAAGGTCATCACAAGGAAGATGGATGCCCTAGGAAGATCACGCTAAATAACTAGAGACTATGGTGGAAACCATTACCACACAAGGGGAGGGGCTAACTTATGATAAGGTGAGAACCCTAGTTGGTGACATCTGCACTAAAGTGCACAGAATGAATTTAGCACTTGGAGTACACTAGAGGCTGACTTCCAGACAAAACTTTCCCTTCCTCCTTCTTTAGGAAATTTTCCCCCTATTCTTTCTCTTCCCACTTTCTTTATTCTTTCCCCCCATTCTTTTCCAAGGCAAGGCCTTGCATTCTTTTGTAGTACATTCTTTGAGAAGGTTCCTGAGGGCGGAGAACAGGTGAAGTGTGGGGTAATGTTGGGCCCCTAATTTATCTTTAAAAATTTTAAGGGCACGTAAGTGTGCATGGCCAAACGAAGCATGCAAGTGTAGGCATGAAAGGAAGAGTTCAAAAGGCTTCTTGAAAAACCCAAGACAACGGGCCACGTGAAGAACAATTCGGGACTTAGCCATTTTGGGCCTTTGGGACAAAACACATGAAGAACGTGTTCCATTTGGATAAGGTTCTAGCATAGCGACAGGGTGTCCTGGAGGGAATATACCTTGCGATAGAAAGATCTAAAAAGTTAATCATGACATGGAGAGGCATGCACTTGGGGCTACCCACACCTTGACACTTGGGGCCAAATATGAGGCTGTAGAGGAGTTTGTTAGAGCTCAGAGGCCTATTTATACATGCACCCTTGGCAAAGAAGAAGAGATGAAAGTGAGGTAGAGGATCTCTTCAAAATTAGTGCAAGAACTATGGGATGAAAATGGGTACAAAATTCCAGTAAGGATGTAATGGGAAAATGGGGAATGAAATTTTTGTCTTGTGAGAATACATGTATGGATCCACATATGGCACATGACTACGGTTTGCCTTCTGTAATATTTTATAAGTAACCACTATGAATGAATGTGATAAGGTTGCCATGACAAATGTATCAAGACTCTTTCTCTGTATTATCTACATATTACTATTGCACTTCAGTTCTTATATAATCGTAAATCTTGCTTAAGTGGTTAATAGATGTACAACTCTTAGTTCTATTATTTCTGTTGCGCACTTTGGTTCTATTATGACTGAAGGGGTGTAGAAGCTATCCTGAGCTCTATATCCCTTCATGTATGTTAAATCACTTAGTCAGAATCATGAGCTATGCCTTCCACTAGACTCACATAAAAGAGAGACTCGGCTCCCTCTCGCGCGCCTCAAGTGAGTTCCCAGCACCCGTTGGGTGATAGGCTGGTGTGCATGAGGTTCCCTTGTTCTTAGTGGGTGAAAAAGTGACTACATGTGTCTTCTTAGGAAACATATGTGTTGAACTATTTTCTATGGGGGTAATAGAAATCAACTGTAGAGGGGTCCTGTGAGATAACATTGGGATCACTCATTTTGAATCAAAATGAATTAGTTTAGGAAGGTACAATATAAGTTTATGAAGATGCAAATTATTTTTTCTAAATATGTTCTAGTATATCTATTGAACATTTTCCTAGCCAAGGATAATGCAAAAATTGTTCTTGGGTACATAATACTAATACGTAAGACTTTAGCTTGGTTGGGATCGCTGGATATTGAGAAGGCATTGTTTGAAGGATGATTGCAGTTCTGATTTTTCAGTTGGTGATCTTATTTTGATAAAATGGTTGATGATGTTAGCATACTAAGTATTAAGATCAGTATATACTTAGGGATAAACCAAAAATGCTATCCATATAAAAATGCATTTTATATTAATTAACGTACCATCAAGAAATGAAACACAATTAGGATCACCTAACAAGATGAAGGTGACTTAATGAATATAAATCCTCTAGGATTTGAAAGTTGTTATCAAGTAATGTTTGGCTTGGGTAATAATTTATTATTGAAGATGTTTGTATGAGATCATTATTTAAAAAAATATTTCAAAACTATATTGATTTTAGGATAGTAAGGATGTTTGATCCTTCAAAATTTAATGAGAAATAATTTTATTTTATATGAATCAAGTGCAACCTTCACGGGATGTTAGTAATTAAGGATTACTTAGTCGTAACATGCTGAATGACTATATTTGTTTGGAGGTAAGGATCACCTCATGATATATTTTTTTATCATTGATTTAAAATTGAATAAAAGTTTGACCGTTTGAAGTAGGTATGAATAAACTAATTATAAGAGGTTGAAAGAATCAACTATACTTGTTTAAGGATATGCTGTTTTAAAAAAAACATTGTGGTATGAAAGTGGTTGTGAAAATTGGCAATTTAGAAATGTCATTTATTATGATGATAATAAACTAACACTTGTACTGAAGGTTATGGATCCCAATAGGAAATCCACCATGGTAAAAAAATTCCTTAGGGAGGGGGTTGGGTGGAAGAATTATGTAAAATAATGTGGATAATGATTTCAAAGAAGAAAATTGAAGAGCACGAATAAGACTATGCTCCTTACCACATGGAACTTGCTATCATAATGTATGACTAGTAATACCTGAGGTAATGTCTTCTTGGAAATTTTCTTAAAAAATTAGTAACAACTAATTAGGGCTAGAAAATATCTTCACTTAGTTATATCTAAATGCAAGATAAGAGAGTCAGATAGATATGTATCAGAATATTAGATGATTTTTTTTTAAAACTTCATCACGGAGCTTGGAGGTTGTAAGTGAGTTCATTAAAGGGATTGATACATAGTGAATGATAATGATTGAACCGATGTAGTTCAATATTTTTTTGATATGAAAAATAAAAATACCTGGAGGGTATGCCGAAATCAACAAGCCAAAAATGTAGAGAAAGGAATGGATTAGATGACTTGAGTAATCATTGATAATGAATTGAGGATGAAGTTATCCAAAAAATGAAAACCATAGATGTATTTTGGTAAGACCAGCCAGAAAAAGGAAAAATGTTGGGTGCATTTAAAAAAATTGGGAATCACACAAGGTAAAGTTTGGAAAGACAAGTGTAAGAATGAAGCAACATAGTTTTGGAAGAAAAGGTGAGGCTAAAAATAATGTTTTCCTTGTTTGTTTATGTGATCAATAACTTGTTTTTGACTTTATGTTATGTATATTAAATAAGATTGCATGTTATGACTAGATGAAATGACAAAAATTATGTCATATTTTTTTATCGTGTGACAATTTTTGTTGTTTGAATGATTGTTAAATCCAATAAAATTGAATTTAGATGAAAAAAAATCTAGAAAAATTACAAGTTTTTGATGAATATGTTGATTTTTCTCCTTAAGCTATTAGATATAACTCTGTGATTGATTATTTTGATTGTAATTAATGAGTAAAATCATTGGGACAATGATTCATTAAAGGGAAAGTATGTAACATCCCAAAATTTTCTATTGTGTTATCAAAAGGATAAGTTGATAAATGGTAAATGATTTATGACGACATGGTAACAAACCCTATTACATAGTTGAGTATGCAGCTACGCGTACACGTGTGTACCCTAAAAAGGATATATGCAATTACGCATAGTTGCAGGCGTAACCAGATAATAACACCTGATGCCATGCGATCGTAAAGGATTTTTCATTTACACCTTATTCTTGTCTTGGTTTGCTATTGTAAGTATTTACCTTGTTGGGTATGTTGTTTTAGTACATGAGTTACTGATCAAATGCTGTATCGGAAATGAATATTATTGCACACTTTGCTTGATGAATGAGATTGAGGTAATTTGGTATGTGCGTGATTACCATACCTATCATTAATAGTATTGTTTTTCCTATGTTGGTTGTTGATAAGGATAATGTTGAAATCATTAATGATTATGATGTTTGGGTAATCATATCAGTTTCCTATATATTGCTGATTTGATACTATTTAGCTATCTTTACGAGATCATAACTTTTTCTTGATCCAATTCTAGGTGGCAGCATAGAGGAAAGGGAGTCATAGATCTAAATATGTTTGCATGGATTATAAAAATGACCTTTGGCATATAACATCGGTTGAGAATTGAAACTTTGGCACATGTATCATTTGGAAATGCTTCATATCAAATTGTGTTAAGCCTTATGAAGGACATACAAGAATTAATTTTTCAAGTTTGATAAATATTATGGTCTTGGGAGGGGATTTTAATTGTATGACCTTGGTTATGATTCTTGGCATTTGATTTATCCACATGGTTTATTTTCTATTGATCATGCTCAATAGTATAGCAAGTGATAATTTATTGATGATTAATCATCTCCACGATTCATTTAGGCGGTCAAGGACACTTTTTCATGATGAAATATCCCTTTTGGAGCTAGTTATGGTGATGTCCCTCATTAATTTAATGTTTGAGAGATTGTTGAAAAGCCATTATCATGGAAAATAGGTAAAGGTAAGGGTATTAAAAGGGAAATGGCCTTGGACCATAGTTTTGACATTTTTATTGATTAAATGGGAAAATTCAAACTTCAATGACTTGGACAATAAGTTGATAAACAAGAATGTGTTGGTGTGTGTATTTTCCACATCATTAGGTGAGTCATATCACTTAGGTAAGATCGTAGGTCCATGTGTCATTTAGGGGTCATTATGAGATTATCTTACGTGTCAGTACGTTAGTGCGTCGGTGCGTTAGTGCGTCATATGCGTAATTGGGAGTTACACTTCTATTCTAGGAATGTAACTCCCCCTCTCTACTCGAGTTGTCATGATTACAACACTGGGGGTTACTCAACACCTCTTATATGTACACCCCATTTGATCTATGAGATAGAGGAGAGTTTTATGGCTTAACCAGGTTCTGCCCATGTTTCAAATCTTTACATGCACATTTGGTTGATGCTCGCTCCTCCTGAGAACTCTTCACGCTGCCGTTCGCACGTCCGTTGATGTGCACGTTGTCCCTCATGATCCTTGCTTGTGGGTTTTAAACCCTCTTTCATGGTATCAGAGCGGATCTTGTGGATCTGTGCACTCATAGGTGTTTTTGTGTGTGTTTTCTGGCTTCTGACGTTATATTCAGATTTTGTTGTGTGTGTCGTAATGGATATTCTGTTCGTGTGTTCAGTGCATTGATTCGGGGTTTCATACCTCAGTTTGGTTTTTGGGTTTTTGTGGCTTCATTTTTGGGGTTTAACGGTTTTACATCTTTGCATGCAGTTTTGGAGTGTTTTCAGTTTCAGATCCGAGCTCTAGAAGTGCTGGTTTTACTGGGTTTATAGTGTTGTTGGACTTGGAATCCATAGCTCGTGCATAGTTACATCCTACGTCCTTGGAACTCCAGCACGTGCTTATCTTTAGCATTTGGCTCGACCTTCTATTTTGATGCTCGACTCTACGTGGTTAGGTTATACATTGCATTTTCTTTGTTGCTGCACTCAAACCTCTCTGCCATCGCATTAGCTCTTTGGCTCACTTGTTGTTGACTCATGCATGCTTCGTGGTCTCACCATTTTTGCATTAGAAAAATCACTGGTTGTTGCATTTCTTCTTGGTATGGTTTGCGTGGATAGACTTGTGCTTCACTCCATCAACTCTCTCACGAGATCTGTTTGCATTGGATTCCTATTAGTCTGCTGTGGCATCCACTGGTGTGTTTGGATCATTCCACAACCTTGTCACAAGCTCCAACAATGAACTACATTTTTTTTATTGGAAAAATGTTTTTTTGACTCACCTAGGATCTTCAACATGTGGATCACTGCCTACAACACATCCAGCGACCTCGCACATGCCGTTTCTCCTCTCCTACAACGTGACCATTTTGTTTTGCATTGGAAAAAACATTTTTTACCTTCTCAGCATTGGAAAACATTTTTTTTACTCTGCCCTACGTTTTTTGGAGTCTTCCTGCTGCTCCTTGGTGTAATCGTCTCCTCCAGCACCTGCAGCACACAATCCTGGTGTTTCCAGCCTCCAACCTACATTGAAAAATGTTTTTGAATTTTGTAAAATAAAAAAAAAACATTTTTGAAGCATGTAGCCCTGTGCATGTGGCTCTCTCCATTCTTTACATGGAATCTGGTCACTGCAGCCCACTTTTGGTCTACTTCCAGCCTTGGGCAGTTACAATCTGTCCACTCCAGCACGTGGATTTGGAGAATACTTGGTAGATTTCACATACAGCCCTCCAACAACACGTGGACCCTTCTTTCAACTTGGTCAACAGCCTTAACATTCCAACATGGGCCCCTCCTCTTCATCACCTTCCTTTTTAATGTTTTAGGGTGATTAAAAAACAAAACATTCATTATGGCATGTAATAAGTTTTAGACTGCTGTTTTTTGGCTTGTATTTAATACCCTCCTACGCTTGTCAAAGACGGAGGGTGAGGTCCAGGGTTGGCAGGAGGCTAACCCCACCTCGTAGTAAAAACAAACCCCTACTAAAATTCTATTCCGTTTCCAATGAGTACCCACACAATACCCTTTGCACCCATCTCGTGTTCTTTTTTAATGCGTTTGCAGCATCTAGTGTATTTTTCCATCAGTTGCGGGAATTGTTTTAATGCTATAACTTTTAACTCGTTGCTCATTTTTTAGCGCTTCCTTAGTCAAAGTTGCATGATTTTTCACACTTTACATGATGGAATTTCTAATTTTGTAAACACACTAATTTTATAAAGTGCTGCATTATGGGGGGGTTGCTTGTACTCTTGGGTTTTCGCACGCAAACGCATTATCGGCCGAGTCTGACGTCTTACTTTCGTGCACCTTGCATATTGCATTTTTCATCATGGAGAGTGCTCTTTCTAGACTTGAGCATCGTAGGATCACCTTACAGCCTCTGCCACTTCTCACTGGGAGAGAGACCTATTCAACATGGTGTGCTTTCATGGAACGTTACTTCACCTATGAGGGTCTTTCAGCCTTCTTACTTGGGCCAATTCCTACACCTTCTGATCATCGTCATCTAGAGGACTTCCTTGACACTTGCGACCACATCTTTGGTAACATGATGATGCATCTCTCTCGTTCTCTTTGGTTTAATGTGGCAGATGCAGATCCACCTCATCATGTCTAGAGCATTCTTCAGTCCCTCTATGGAGACCCTTCACATACTGCCACCATTGTTGCTATTGCTGATTCAGTTATCTCCTCCATTTATTTGTGTGATGGTAGTTCCATTGACATAGACTTGTTTGGTTCTACTTTTGATGACGAGGATTGTGCACCCATTTCTGATGCAAAGAGTACTACAAAGGACTCTTCTCCTCTTTCTCTCACTATTCCAGACAGTGTTGTCACCCCCCACATCTCATCAGATATCGATTAGTCTCATACTCAGTCTCATATAGTCATTACACAAGCCTCCTTTCCACTTGCAGTGTGTGAGGCCCCGCCCACTCCTCTACCTTCATTAGATGACTCATACCTATCTAATATCACTCTTATGTTTGTTAAGCCCCCTCATTGGGACAAGTATCTACCTGACCTTAGTCATCTTTTCGTAGAGTCTACTTGTGATGCACTATAGGTCCCTCATCCATCTACAGGTGTTTTAGAGGAGTTCATCATCTCCGTTGTTGGAAGTGCCCATTCTAGGACTCTTACCACTTCCACTTTTTCAGAGACCTTCATTGATCCACCCTCAGCTGTGGATCCCTTTTCTGTTGTGGAGGATGTTTTGTTCCCTTCACATCACTTAGACATCCTTTCTGCGGGTGTTCCTCTTTTTCACTCTGACAGTTCTACACACGTGGCATTACCTTTGGTTCATTGGCACTCACTCACTAGACCTATGCCACACTTCCATGCACCAAACTCAGAGTTCTTCATGTTGCTACCTTTAATTTCCTTTGTGGAGTGGGCAGACTTCCAACACGTCATTTCTATCCTTCCTAAGGGTAGGCTCACAATTCGTTACGGGTGGCTCTTCTTCAGTCTAGAGGCAGAGGATCTCATCATCGACATTCTTTCAGGAGACTTCCTAGAGCTGCAGAGTTCAGATCCATCCATGGCATCTTCTGCATTCCTCTCATATCCCTCTTCTTCTCTCTTCTTCTTCTTTCTGAGAGATTTCCTCTTTATACATGGGTACCCATTCAGGCTCGTCTATGGCTGGGACCCATATTTGGCATCTTTCTTAGATTAGAGAGTGTGTTTTTCTCTTGTGGTGGATGTTTTTTTCACCGAGTTTTCCTTCACCGCTTGGGACTTCTTTCTTGTACATGGGTACCTCATCAGGATTTGTGTCGGGACCCATTTCTCGTTTCTGACTTGCCACCTCATCCTAAGTTATGATGAAGGAGGGGGGGGGGTGTTGGTGTGTGTATTTTCCACATCATTAGCGAGTCATCTCACTTAGGTGAGATTGTAGGTCCATGTGTCATTTAGGGGTCATTATGATATTCTCTTATGCGTTAGTGCATCAGTGCGTTAGTGCGTCATATTTGTCATTGGGAGTTACATTTTTATTCTAGGAATGTAACTCCCCCTCTCTACTCGAGTTGTCATGATTGCAGCACTAGGGGTTACTCAACATCTCTTATATGTACACCCCATTTGATCTATGAGATAAAGGAGAGTTTTATGGCTTAACCAGGTTCTGCTCGTGTTTCAAATCTTTGCATGCACATTCAGTTGATGCTCACTCCTCCTGAGATCTCTTCATGCTGCCGTTCGCACGTCCATTGATGTGCACATCATCCCTCATGATCCTAACTTGTGGGTTTTAAACCCTCTTTTAGAATGGATTTTAATCGACCATATAGTCTAAACCATGATTCTAGGAATTATAAGGTTTTTCTAATCAAATTGGTCTTCGACCATAATCTATATCATTTGAATGACTAAATGATTTTTGTTGGATTGATGTTTGATCAAAAGGTTTTGGTTATGGTCATTATTGACCTAAGCAATATTTATTTTTGTTTAATCTACTAAGAGCATTCAACCTTACGGATATACTCCTTTGTAGGTGAATTAGGTGTTTGTTTAAACAATGGTAACTTTTTTAGAGGCGGTTAAGTTTAAAAAGGTCAAATCGAACCATGCAATTTTCTAATGCTTCAAACACTCGTATTGGTAAGTGCCATGTATATATTACTAAGTAAAATTTATAAGGTAATAGCTATTTCCATGCAAAGTTGGTAAGGCTATTAATTTGTTTGTTTAACCATGATAATTGGAGGGAAGTGGGAGTTTAAATCCCCATGCACCTGTAAATATTTAATACTATTAAAATTACCCCATGGATTTGGGGGAATGAGAAAATATTCTGGGTGGAGATATTTTGAGAGTTAAGGGGGGTTTTCATTTTTCTTTTACCATTTTTGTCACTCCCTTTTCAGAGCTTTGGATGTTTTCAGGTGAGCTTAAGTGTGAGTTCTGTTGCATAAAATATTATTTTAAGGCCAAAGTGGTTTACTCAATGATACTTATATACCTTCCACATGATCTGATTGGAGGCTTCTCTTTGTGATGAGTGCTAAGTTTTTATTAGAGGTCACAAGATATTTTTGTAGAAGAAAATGTTCTGGGTATTGCTGGATCGACCTCAGATCAGCTTGTGAAGAAATTTTAGAGGTCTTAATAAACCAGGAATGGCTTTACATCTTTACACATGGTTGTTTTGTTTTTAAATACTTAACCGAGTTTAGATGATTGATGAATGAACACTTTGATGGTTAGATATAATGAAATGTTAATAGTCTGACATATAACTGGGTATTATGTTTCGACTTGGGTGCTCAAACACATAAATTGGTTCTTAGTATCATAAAAGATGCTTGTAATATTTTTAATACTTTGTTCAGTCATTTAACATGATATCATATGGATGAATTGAGAACTATGTTTCTCAGGTGTATAAAAGGGAATTTTGTAAGATAATTTTTATCTTGGGTACAGTCACTATGATAGTTTAATTGGTAATTTAGATTTGAGAAATGAATCTGACTTTAATTAATAAAATACTCGTATGGGTGAGAGATGTTTGAGGTCTTTAGGTTACTATGGTCATCACATATCTGGTTGGGTTTTTTTATTAAGGTAGAACCCTTTTAGGCCTTCGTGGTAGAGACTCACCCTTTCTTTATGGAAAAGGGACTCACAAAAGGAAGAAAAATGTGTCTCTTCCTTTTTCTTAAGGGATATTTTGACCATGTTAGAAAAATGGAAACAATGCGCGAGGGGTCCTAGTGAGACTGACTTAGTTGTGATAACATTAATCTTTTTTGTTTAAGCCTACCCTTCATGAATTCAAGTTGTACATGACCTAATATGAGTTAAGGATTGTAAACACTTATTTATCTATTAGGAAGGGGGGACATTCCCATATTTAAAAGATCAATTGATTTCTGACCAGTTTAATATTTAGTGAGTTATTAAGTACTGACAAGTGTTTAAGTTTGATTTGATTAACACTTAGACACTGGTTTCTTTTCTTTTTATATAATACTATTTGGGGAAAACCAATATTGCCCACTATTCATGAGAATGTTTGATTTTTATAACAAAATATTAAGAGTTGATTTCTTGGTATGAATCAAATATTGATTGAGTAATATGTTTTTGTTTCAAATTTTAAATAAGGACTATGTAGTAAGTGACATACTCGGTTGAATTTTAGTTATGTAAAATTGTGTGACTATTGGGTGTAGAAATTATTTCTTCTCCCCTCAATTTAATAGTGTGAATTATTGGATGGGAATGTAGTATTTGTGTATTATTTTTAATACATTGTAAATTTTAGTTTGAGAGAGATCTAACTCTATTTTACCACATTAGTGATTGATATAAAAAACATGTTTATGGAACACCACTCTATAAATTCTTAGGAATGAGGTATAAGTATTCAAATTGAGGGTTAATGAGCTAAGACAACTAAAGGCATTATGATTTTATTTATATCATACATTTTTCGATAGTTGTAAATGTGTTTCTTTGTAATTATCAATAGATTTTCACCCTATAGTATGGAAGCTGTTTGATTAGGGATTTGCCAATTTTTGTTGTTTATTTTAATCATGATAATAATTGATGATTAATTATTTGATAAAAAAACATCTAGGTGGAAAATATAATTTCATGCCAGTTCGGTTGGAACTGAACATGTATAATTTTGTACTTCAACATTTTTCAGAATGCAGGTTAAGGAGCAATGCAAAAAGAATAAAAGGATGAATTTGTTATAAGGATCTGACATATTTGTTGATGTTATTCCAAGTTGTGAAATATCATGAATGTATTATGTTTGATTGAATTTGATTGTTGAGGATATCATAAATGTACTTGTAATATAATAATTGAATGAAGTTTCTTGGCATGATGTAAGAAAGGAAAATATAAGCCTTTTGTACTTTATTGATGTTGTATTATCATAATTACTTTTAATGAGGTTAGTAACCTCTGTGATATAAATATATGTCATAATTTTACAATGTACTTATGTTTCTATTAAGTGTTATAATGCCAAATTTTTATAAGAATGTTAATGCATTATTGACATGTGATGATTATTATTATCATTATTAATGATTATTATCATATGTTAAGTTGAAGTATTATTATTATGACAACCACAATAATATTGTATTGTACGATCAACACTTAATCTTTTAAACTGTGTCGTAAGAGGGAGGCTGATAATAAGAAGATACACATAGTTATCTGAACTTTTAAAAATATTTATCCAAATGATATACTAGTTATATCAACTCGAGAGGAGTATTGAAGGGGATTGAGTAGGATCTAAACCATTATATTTGAACATGGTTATCATAGTTTATCTGGTTGGATTCTAAATATTAATTAATGTTGGATTAATCTACTTTAAGCTGTTAATCATTGAAGGAATCAAGATAATTAATAATGCGAGAATAATTCGGCAGTTGCTGTAAATGATGTTATTCATTTGAGAGTAATATAAATTAAGGGATTTATAACTCTTGTATGTTGGAATTTAATTGTTGTGCAATAGATTCATTGAAGGCATAAACTATAATTAATGAGTTGAAT
The DNA here is from genome assembly GCA_019776745.2 of Taxus chinensis. Classification (NCBI taxonomy): domain Eukaryota; kingdom Viridiplantae; phylum Streptophyta; class Pinopsida; order Cupressales; family Taxaceae; genus Taxus; species Taxus chinensis. The sequence goes on from CM034148.1 coordinate 374,062,162, forward strand.
TTTTTTCCCCTAATTCTAATGAAGTAAAAAGAGTTGTTACAATGGCATAAGGAGGAGGAGGAGAAGGCGTCCTATGTAAAGCATCACCCCAACCTATTGTAGGGGGTCAAGATAAATCAGCGTAATATCCCACCCATCACCTTGCTCGAGGGCTAGATCATCCTGTCTATTAGGAGAAATTTCAAGATCTAAATGTAGAAATGTATTAGGGGGAACACCTTGTTTAAAACCAGAAGCTAGAGAAGAAGAAGTCTAACTAGAGTCACTACCATTGTGTTTTCTAGAGGGAGGATCCCCTAGCCAGAACCATATCTATTCTAGGGGTGGGGAGGGTCCCCCTAGCCATTGCCACCGAGCTGCTAAAAAACACCACTGGATTGCTATTGAGGAGGGGAGGAGATACATCGAGCCCAGGTGCATTTCTGTTGTCGAGAATCTTGTCCGTGAGATTGAGGCCAATGGGAGGTGAGTACTGTCACCATGGCGAAGAAGGATGACACAATGAAGATGAAACTTGATTGATTGATTAAGGGGAACTAACATAGTGGGTAAGAATATCCTTTATATTTCCACCTCCAAGCATAATTTCTCTACCTGGACCTGGATATGAAGCAACACATGAGGAATAATTGTAGTTTTAGCATACATAGAAAATCCAGGCTAAGATAATTTTGATTAAAAATAGAATAATTTATAATATTCTAAATTTCAAAAAGAATTTATACACGAAATATTTACGAAATTTTTTTGAATTTTGCAGGAAGTAAGGCCAAGTCCCCTAGTAAGAAAATTTTCTAGGTGAAGGGTTCAGGGTGGAAAGGATGGAAGAGGGAGTGAATCCACTTCTAGGAAGATTACATATGTAATAAATACTATAATAAATGCATAAGATACTTAGGTTGTTGACAAGTAGGACACAAGGGATTAGAAAACCCAAGTTATTGAAGATGTTTTCTAACTGGAAAGCCTTGATAAAGAATGCAATATAAAAAATGAGCCTTTTTCGGTTCTATGAGAGCTTTCCAAATGATATTCAATTTGCATTTCTAGAACTTGTGGGGATTTGAGCTTCTAGTACTTGTTCAATTTTGCATAAGGAATGTGGACATGAGCTAAAAATTGGTAACCAAGTTGGGGTTTGTACCGACTAAAGGGAGTCATTGTAGACTAGTGCCAATCATGCCGCTACTGAATGGGAGGAGAAAATGTAATATTTTGAAGCATATACTCAGGTATTACATTTTGAATTTCATTTATATATTATTTATCTCCATTGTTATGGTTAAATTGCACTTTGATAATAATCCAGGGTTTTCAAGATGGGTAGCCTTGTAAAAGAGATCCCCAAGCATTTTGATTTCGTGCTTAAAAAGATGGAGACTTTTAATCCATAGAAACATAACAAAGGGAACATTGTGAAAATTAACAACATTAGACCACCATAAAGAGTGAAAATTCATGGAATTCCTAGTTATGAAACCATTCCCCACCCAAGTAAGGTGAGTTTTACCAAGATACCATGCCTTCTAGATACTCTTTATAACAAATGTTCCTCCAATTTTAACTAGAATAGGGAAGAGAAATAAGCTTTGCAGACGCAAGTTTTTCCAAGTTTGTTTTCTAAAAGGGTGACCTTGATAGATGTAGTAAAAATGCAATATTTTATAAGCGTTAGAGCCTTCTAAGCCCCTAATAATCCACTTGACACTTAGAGAAATTCCTTACAACCAAATGTCAATAAACCCTAAGCTACCTACCTCTTTAGGATAAAAACAAATGTCCCAAGCCACTCTATGGAAGCCTTTGTGGCCATGTGTGTTGGCCCATAAGAAATATCTAAGTAACTTCTATAACTTATCATATGAAGCCTTAGAGGGCACCCAACAGGAAGAGTAGTAGACATAAGTAGCACTTAACACCTTAGAGAAAATTTGAAACTTATCAGCAAGAGAGAGAGTCTTGGTAATCTAATAAGCAATATTTTTCTCAGCTCATTGGAAAACATAAGACCACAGAGTAGTAGGAGTAGCTTGGAAAGAAAATGGGATTCCAAGAAACTTGAATTAAACCTCAGGTTGAATCAACTGCCAAGCATATCCTTCCAGCCATGAAGGTATAGGATCTATAGACTGTCTATAGCATTGAGTATTTTTCCATTGAATGGAAGCACCTGAAGCCAAATAAAAGATATCTAGGCACTTAAATGTGATGGTTATAAACTCTTCATTCTCAGATAAGGTTAAGAATGATTCATCAGCAAAGTGGCCATTAATAAGTTGCTGATCAAAATTAGGAAGAGAGATGCCCTTAACTAACCCTTGACAATAAAACCTGGTAAGAAGGTAACTAAAAACCTCAGTACCAAGAACATAGAGAGCTAGAGCTAAGGGACATCCTTGTCAAATGGACCTATGAAGATGAAACATGTCATATTGGACTCCATTAATCCTAAAATTAGCATCTTGGAATAACATATTAACAGATAAGATGAATCTAGGGATGAAACCAAGAGCTTATAACATGAAAATAATGAAATTCCATTCAATCTTGTCATATGATTTTACAAAATGAGTTTTGATGAAGAGAGAATTTTGATTAGATAATCTGGTTGACTCCATACCTTCCCAGACAACAATAATGTTATCCAGAATGAATCTGATCTTAATGAATCTAGTTTGTCCATTATGCACTATAAGAGGAAAGAGATTACAAATCATGAGGGCCAAGGATTTGGCAATGATATTGTATGACACATTCAACAGAGTAATCGATATCCAACTGGTGATGAGTTCAGAATCTCTAGTCTTGGGGATACAATTAATATTACCTTGATTAATCAAAGCCCAAAAATAATTAGTGTCCATTGCTTCAAAATAAACATGATGAAGATCATGACCAACTGTATCCCATAACACCTGATAAAAATCACATGAAAAACCTTGAATACTCGGAGCTTTGTCTATCTTCATTTGTATAAAAACTTCATTCAGATCATTGATAGAAAGGGGATGATCAGATGTAAATATTTGGGTCTCAGAAACCTTACATGGAACTACAAGTAGGCACTACAATAAATTAGTATCCCTCTCTAGAGTGTAAGGTTGCATTACAAAGACACCATTGTAGTGGTGGAAAAATGCCTACATGACATTTTGGAGGTCAGTGATACAATCAGAAACACACTTGATCGCTTGGATTAAACTAGAGGCGTGACAAGGCCTAAGGAAAGAAAAAAATTCTTTAGCTACTTTATCACCGATATTGAGCTAATGTATCTAAGCTCTAATTTGAGCCCCACAAGTATGATAGAATTATTCCATACTGAGTTTTTGACACCATTACGCCACCTCAGTTTGTAGTTGAGTGTTGAAGGGCGAGTAATTAAAATCTCTGGAACTTCTGAAATACTCATGGGAAGAGGCCTTATGCACCCCTTTTTTTAATAACACAACCTATTTTGCAAACACATAGAGAAATGAAGTAACTCTGATAATGGCATGCTGCCACTAGATAATCCACCCAGTTGAACCAAAAGGGTGCTCAACTAGGTTCCAAATATGTAGAATGTGTTCCATAGTTCTCTTATGCTATAAGTGAGCAAAGTTAAGATATAATTAGGAGCTCCTAAGGTTTTACAGGAGCCAGGTACCAAGTTTTTTTTTTAAAAAAGGAAGACGATCCAAGAGAAAAGCCCATTCCTAAACAAAAACAAGTCTACAAGAATTTTTGGAGAAAGAAAACACCATTTGATCTAGGAGGAATGCATGATCAAGCGATTTAACAACTCTAATATCACCTTGTCAGAGGTTGTACCAAGTGAACCAGGGTGACTCAAAGGCATCTCAAAAATAATGGTTAAGATAAAAAATCCCAAGATTGTTGAGCATGTAGAACCATGCTTCTCGCTCACCAACACATCACCACATAGGAACACGACCCACTTTATCATCAGCGGACTCCACCATGTTAAAATCACCACACATGATCCAATACATGTTGGGTATCTCATTAGCAAGCCACTGCCAGATTAAAGACCATTCAACAACATCATTTGAAGCATAAATATTAACAATACCAAAAAAATGATTATGCAAATAAAAAAGAGACCACATAACCCGATTCAAGGGGTCAGAGCCCCAAGAAATAATAGATTGATTCAGAGAAGGAAAGAGAAGAGTAAGAATGCCCCTTTCCTAGGCTCATGATTGGAATGATGAAATATGACAGCCAACCAAAAAGTATGAGATGTAGATTGGAGAATAAAGCCAACAGGTTTAACCTCCTGCAGACAGCACATTCATGTGACTAAAATTTTGACAACCGTCCCTAACCGTGTATCGATGGGTTGATTTAGTAAGCCCATGAACATTCCAAGAGAATAGTATCATCGAGAACTATCATGGTTCATGCTGAATTCCACCTTGAGGCCCCCTAAGATGGTGAATTGATTCACAGAAATGGAAGAGCCATCAATTTGAAAAAAATTAACATAAATGCCTATCTGAAAAGGAAGCCTTTACAGTGGGATTTATTCATCATCCTCTAGAGGAGAGGGGATACAAGAACACATGTGTGTGGAATTATTTTCGAATGTTTGAACATTCTCCTCAAAATGAGGTTGTGAATTCACAAGTGTTGGCACAATTGTGGATACCGCAAGTAAGGAATGATGAACTAGAGGAGGAACAATCAGTTGCTTAGTATAGACACCAAAATTAGGTCATACTTAATTAAATTAACCATACCCTACCTATTCATATCCCATAGTACACATGTTAGTTAAATTAATTATCTTAATTCAATTAATTAATATCCTCACTTAGCTACCTCACTCAATGACCTAATCAAACCTCATTAATGACCTAAGACCGAGTCTAAACCTATCCTAACTAACTAGGGCTTAGTATAAACCTAGACTTAACTCCTATTAACAAACCTAAAAGGACTCCTACTTATCTTGCCATGATCTATCACTCAAGACTTGGCAGAAGGTTGGAGATCATGCAAAAAATAGCAACAATCTGGCTATTTTTGGCCAACCTAGATATTCCCACCTTGACTGACGTTGGTTATATCTCAACTAATGCTAGTCACCTAACTGTGGTCAGTTAGGTTAAATATGTTTCCAAAAGCCTTGGCCTAGGTTGGTCAATTCATTCAGGATCTCATTTCTTCCAGAGACTTGGAGAACTCAAATTTCTTTAGCACTCAGGAAAAAGAAGACACACGGGAGCACTACCAACATCGGTCACCATTCATCATCCTCTTCATGATCACAAATTCACAATAGAGAGGCAAAGAGGTCTGAACTGCGTACAACACAAATACAACGAATCTTCTCTCTAGATCTCTACTATCACCATCTTCATCACCTACATCCTCCAATCTATTTTCTAGTAAGTATTTAACATCTCTACACTGAATCTCTAGTTTCCTTGTGTAGATTTATTTATTCATCTCTGTAGTCTATTTATCTCCACACCCATATACTTCCTTCCTTCCATCAACCCATCACCTGATCATACCCAAATTTTCACCCATTTAAACCCTCTCCTAATCATCTCTGAGTCTTCAGAACCATTTTATGACCCCACGCTCACCATTTCCAACCTCTGTGCAATCACAGGGAGTCTGGAAAAACCAATTCTAAGAAATTTCTGCTAATTTCCCCTACCAATGCTGGTTAGCGAATTAACGTCGGTTAATCTGACTAACCGACATCGGTCAGTTAGCTGACATCGATTATTGTGTCTATCAATATAGCTCAGACCAAAAAGCTAATACCCACTTCCTAATAGCTCAGAACCATTTCTAATCCTTACCAGACCTTACCTAGAGCTTGTACCAGAACTACAACTCAACACCAGCCAATCAACCCTCCCGTTTTGACCTTAAACAACCTTTTGCATGACCTTTCTTATTGTTTTGTATGAGATACCTAAATCATTTCAATTCCAATAGGATATTTACTTCATGTATGATTTAACTAGCATTAATATTGTTATATAAAAGTGGATTGACATCCTGTTCAGGAAGTATCACACTTCCTGGATCTAGCTTCCGCTAGGTAGTCCACTCATTATTTTGTTTAACTCTTTTTACTGGTATTGTTTTGTATCTACAGGTAGTTCCTCCTAGCCAAAAGGGAGCTCTCACATCCATTCTGATCCAGAAGTCATCTACGTGCATTCAAACTTCAAACAATATTACAACATGTATTCCTCCTTGGCCTTCTACCCTTATCTGTTTCATTAATTTGCTAAGAATCTGGTGAAACATTTTGGCACCTCGATGAGACCCATTAGGGGTTCCTTTTCATTTGTTCATTCTTAGGAAAAAATTGTGTGTTTATTTCCTTTCGAAAAGTATTCACATTAATTTTCTTCCCTGGAATATTCTCTTTCTTTCTATTGTCTAAAAGAAATCATACTTTTAGTGCTTTAAAAAGAACATGTCTTCCTTTTACTACATTGCATTAGTGAAAGATACATACCTCTTCCTGTTCTCCATTTGTTACATCAAACGTAATTGTGGATTTGGGCTTAAAACACTTGCATTTCATTTTGGTATGTTGCATTATAGCTCACATTAATTTGAGGGTAACCTATATGTTCGAAGTCATGCCCAACTGATGGTTGAATAATTTAATCGTAGTTCACTTGCACTCTCTCTCTCTATACCAAACCACTTACATTATTTACACATATTCTTAAACATCCTCCTACCTGGAAGAAGTTGTCAATGATCGCACGATCAGAGGATTGACAGTGGGCACCCAACTGGTTTCTCTGTCTAGTCATTATATTAGAGAAAGGACCGCCCCCACCAAAACTTTACCTGAAACCATCCTTAGATCTTGGATTTTCATAGGAAACCTTCTATCAAACCAAAAAATCTATTTTGTTCATGAGTCAGTCTTAAATAACATAAGCTAAAACATAAAATTCACCCATAGGATTTTGTGTTTCTTAAATTTTGCTTGATTTGTGTTTTGAGTTGTGAGGATGTGTTCTCCATTTTTTCTTTCTTCCTTTCACACTCCACAATTATAGTTGGTGTATTCCAACTTTTTTTTAGTGTGTTAGGGTCCATCACTATGATACTCAGATTTCTAGGTTGATATTTTACCTAATCTAAGTCACAAAAATCAACTTTTTCCATCTTTTCAAATTTCACAGTGACCGGCATTAGTCCAATGACCAACATCAATTTACTCATCTGACCGTCATCGATTTACCTGATCATTGTTGGTTATCTGTTTTTTGGTCATTTTACCAAAAACAACACTCACCACATTTTCTGTTCTTTCTGAAGTTCCTTAGACATATCATCATACCCCTGGATCTTTAAAATCACTGTCAGATCTAGTTTTGTCTCATTTTCATCAGTTATTGCCCCATTTGCAAAACTTTTGATTTCCTACAGTAACCGATATCGGTTAACCTAACCAGACATCGGTCACCCTATCATCATCACCGGTTAACCTAATCACTGTCAGTTCCTGTTTTTTAATTTTTAATTAAAATAATGACTTGTTTCTACATCTCATAACTTATTTTCTCCATTTCATTTTGTTTTCCTGTGTCATTTATAGAGATCAGATTACCCGGTCTACACCAAATCACATGGTTTTGACTTGTATCCAAGTCAAGGCCCTTGTGTTTCACAATAGCCTTTATCCACTCTCGCCTAACCCATTGCCACCTTCCATCCTGTCACCTATGGATCCTACTCAGCCCATTATCATCAGTACCGGTGATGAGGAGTTTACAAGACTCCTTGACCACAACCCCACTACCTTACAACATTATCTTTCCCATTCATCTACTTGGGATTCATCAGGACAACTGGTATATGACATGCCTGTGTCCATCCTCCTGCCCTCGACCCCACTTCCACATCAGCTAGTACTAACTTGGCCTTACCTTCTTCCACCTTACCACCTGTAGTATCCCAACTTGACCCCACATCATCAATATCTGTGGCACCTATACGACATCGGTCACACTTTTGATGTCAGTTTCTCCCATGGTGTCAACCATTCCTTCATCAACCACCTTGAGCATAGCCCCATCTGTACCTGCCACCTCATATATACCTATTACATCACAACCACCCATGGTGTCAGAAAACCCATACCCCATTCCAAAACATCATCCTCTCCATCCCACAGTCTTTACCTCCAATCACTACAAGGATCACTACATCCACCCCACCTACTTACACATATCACCAACAACCACCTATCTCGTCTATCACCTATTCGGGATATTTTTCCGCCTGCATCTATTCCCCCCTCGTAGTTCTTGTACTTGACACCACCATATACTGGAATGCCATCCACATCATACATTCATCATCAACCCCCTTATACTGTAGGGGGTGCCCAGTCATCACAACCTACAAACGACCTTCTTAAAATGATGATGGAAAATATGCAAACATTAGAAGCATCAGATTCTGGCTCTCATAACTCTTTGATATATGATGAAATCTGTAATGAGCCCATTCATCCATCTATTCCCATTCATCCATACCCTACACATTGGGAAATGCCCAAATTCAACCGGTTCAATAGCAAAGAGGACCCACAACAACACTTGCGGTCTTTCAAACATGGGTGTTATTTAATCACTCATGATGATGCTCTACTCTTGCAGACATTCCCAATGTCCTTAACAGGACCTGCATTGGATTGGTATAGTGGTTTACCTCGACATTCCATTTACTCATTTAACCAAGTGGCTCAAGCCTTCCTGGACCATTTTTCAATCAATATCGTCAAGAAGGTCACCATGACCAACTTGTACTCAACACGATAATACGACGATGAGTCTATCACAGATTTTATCACTCATTGGCAGAGCCTCATCAACCAGCTTACATTCCAGCTACCTCAAACTGAGCTTATAGAGTTGTTCACTAGGGCTTGTGCCAGGCACATCTCACCAACTCTCCAAGTCCAAACCTTCCGTACCTTTGATGAAGCATTCACCATGGCTAGAAAACTTGAAATCCGTGCCATAGAAGAGAAGAAAATTCAATTGCGTAACAAAAATGCTACATTCAAATCAAATGATGCTTCTTCCTCTTCAAAACCACAAAAAATTATTCCAAAGCCAAAGGATCTGCCAACGTGGTAGTTTTAAAAGCTGGCCCATCTCACCCATCTAATCAATCAAAACCTTCTTCCAACCTTTCTCCCATTCAAGATTTCTAGTTCAGGTGAGAGCAATGAAAGTACACTCCCATAGGAGAGCCTTATTCTTCAATTTTAGAAAAACTTCTAAAATCCGGAGCAATTTCCCTTCCACCCATCAAACCACATACTGGTTTTGACCCTGCTCATCCTATGCCTGCATGGTACAAGGAACATGATTATTGCAACTATCATCGTGTTAAAGGTCATAGTGATGGTAATTGTATAACCTTCAAAAACATTGTCTAGGAAATGTTAGACAATGGAGATCTTGTCTTAGACAACCCAAACACACTAGCTAATCAGAACTTGCATATCTTCAAGAATCCATTCCATAACCATACCCCGTCATCTAACCAAACTGGTGAACCTTCAACTAATGATAGTAATTTCCATGAAGTCCATGTTGTTTTCGACATCATACCAACCCTTCCTCAATTTCCTCCTATCCCCTCCATCGAGGAGATTCTAGCACGAGCTCCTTTACCCATGGAGGAGCCTATTTCATCTACTCCTTCACCCACAAAGGAGTCCCCTTCACCCATAGAGGAGACCACAATATCTACCAATGCCATTTCATCACTCCCCTCGCAACCTAATGAACAACCTGTGGTGTTAACTCTCCTACCCACATGAGAGTCATGCTCACCTCCCTCTCCACCAGAGGAACCTACCTCATCCACCTATCATCTCCCCTACCAATAGAGGATCCTTTAGAAGCTCCACTACCTATTGGTAACAATTCCCCATTAGCCTTCTAGGATCCAGTTGATTTTCTCTTGGCTCTCTTACCCACAAAGTTTGAAGCCAACCAGTTCCCTGTCTCATAGACATACTTTACAGGGATTACTACTAAATCAACATCATCTCCTCTTACAATAGTTCCATTTTCACGCCTGGAAGACTGCTTGGATTATGTTGATAATTCCATGCTTTGGGGGCGTCTCTGGCTACCCTTTTCAACCCAAATGTAAATGTCATCTGTTGATACCTCTACGATTTATCCAAAGGTATTTCAGACAATCGAACCAACCATGCCCATACCGGTCATAACAACCTCTTCTTCATCACCCTCTCCTACACCTAAACCTTTACCCACAATCAAACCTGATCCTATGCCTAAGAACCTACCTACACCTACACTTTCCCCCACAACTAGAACCATCACCACATTAGGAGTCATGATGACATCAAGTCTAGTCCATCCTCCTATCAAATTGGACTTAGCCACATCTTCACAAACCCACACAAAAACTATTCCCCCACCTAAAAGGAAGACCCAACCTTCTAGGCCACATACACCAGTTTCACCCACTATTCCTCTTTCACCTTCACCACTTCCCTCCATCCTAGGACCTCACCCATCGACCTTGGCCAAGCAACCTCCTATCCAAGGAAAACCAAAAGCACAGCAGCCCACCTCTTCATCATGATATTTTATTACACCCAACTTACCTACACAACGTACACCTTCACCATTACCCACATCTTTCTTACTGCCTATACCCCCACCACCTATAGTAACCTCATCAGTACCTATGAGATTTCCTTCTCTTCAACCCATACCTTCCACCTTACCTCTGCCAGCAACCTTCACTGCACCTCCTTTATCACCTTGGCTAACTCATCCTCTTCCACCATCTGCCTTCCCTTCCACATCACGTACTCCTTCCTCACCTTTACCCAGGAAGGTGCAACCAAAATTGAAAAACCCACTACCCTCCAAAGAGGTAGTTAAGCCTACAACACCTTCTATCGCTAGTTCATCTACTACACCTTTACCCAAGAAGGTACAACCCAAACCTAAAATAGTACCACCTATCAAACCAGTGGTCAAACCCATTTCACATCCAATTCCACCTCCCGTGATGCCTCTCCCACCAAAATCACCCACACTTCAATCGAGACCCACACTCACCTCACATTGTGATCCATTGGGAGGGTCTTATGCCAACATTCTAGCAAACCTTTTAGAGACCGCTGTCATCACATTGCCACCACTTAGACCTTACGACCCACTCAAACCCAAACCAAAGGGTTTGATGATACTAAAATTTATGCCTACCATCGTGTGCCAGGGCATGATGTAGAAAATTGTAAGGCTCTCTTAAAACCATTCTCCTCCAACTTTATGTCCTCTTGAAGAAAATTTTGATGATGATGATATTCTAGATGAGGACCCTATTCCACCTTCACCTATCACCACACATCCTCATCCCACTACCTATTCAGTGACCTACATCTCCACCTCCACAACCCTTTTATCCTCCTCCAAAATTTGAGATCAACATGGTCACATAAGAGAGTTAGCCAAACCCCACCAAAATGCCAATGTACCCTACTCATTTCACAACTCTTAACACACTATTTATGCCCCATCATTCTATTATCCCATTTTCTTGTCATACCTTATCATGACATCCACCTCCTTCACCCCAGATTAATATGTTCCAACATTGCCACTCGCGCCCTAAAAGAAAAAGGAAAGGAGAAACAACTAACCCATCCACCAATCCTGTGCCCAATATACCATCTACACCCGCACCAAAAATCACCATTGGGGACCCACATACCCTATTTCATATGGGGTCACCCATCGTACAATGATAAAACAATTGCACCAATCCCCTCTAAAAATGTCTTTGTATGACCTTGTCCAAACTTCTGAATCTCATCGACAGGCCCTCATGGAGGTTATACAATCCATCGAGGTTTTACCTAATGACCCTACACCTGTGGCCTCCATTATCACCCCTCACCATGTGGCCTCTCTCACCAATTCATCCCCTTCCTCTACACCTACTACCACTCATCAAGTAGCCACTCTCAGTTTCTCTGATGACGAGATTGTACCTCTCCACTCAGATGATCCTGATCCCACCCTTTTCATTTCCATTTACATTGATAATATACATGTTTGATGCATGTTATGATCAATGGCGGTGCCAAAATTAACATCATAACCTCCCATACATATACAACCAAATGCGCATCCCTTCCAATTACATGCATAATAACCCAGTTATGTTGCATTCATTCAATGATGCCATCACTTCCACCCTTGGCACCATCATTCTCCATGTTTGTGTGGGCCCCTGTACTATTCCAGAATTGTTCTATGTCTTAGAGGGGGAATTCTAGTACAAATGTTTACTTGGATGACCTTGGATCCGTGTCATGGGTTGTGTTCCTTCAACCTTACATCGCTGTGTAAAATTTGAACATGAAGGACATAACTATACCATTCCATCTGACCCTTCACCATTCAAAACCTGTAACATGTTGTATTGACCTAATGATGTCCTTATACCAGTTAAGGCATCTACCACCACTGCTACTTCTCCTTCACCCATAACCCCATCCACCAATGTTGCCACTACCTCTCCTACACCTAACTCCTCTATTCCCACTGCTTTCATAGCCTCTGTAGCTGACCCAACCACTAACCCATCTACTTCTCAACCAACCAATGCTTCTTCTTCCCAATCACCTAGTGATTCATCTATTCCTGCTACCCACATATCAATCACCAATCCCTTAGAAGGTGTTTTTCAATGTCTCACTCTGGGGGAGTACCACCTGTACAACATCGACACATTCCTTACTCCTCAAGAGTATGGTAACCTATGCCAACATCCTCACTATGATCACCACATAGGTGAGGTTTTCCCTTATGGTCCTCCCCACCTTCGCACCAACTTAACATATGGGGGACTTGATACTTCTACCTACTCACCTGAGCCACCTTCCCAAACATGACCATTTTCATCTGACCTCCAATATCTCACCAACCACCACTTTTCCCACACCTTCCTCCATCATTGTGCATGGAAGTGATTTGGATTTGGTTTCTATGAATAGGGCTGCCATACTGTCATCCCATGCACCACACGTAAACATAAATACTGAAGTGGTATTGGCTTTGCTGAACCATCTTCAAAGAAATCCCATGTCAAAATCATTGAGGATGACAACCTTCCTTCACCCCATCTACCAACTTTACCACCTTCACCTATAGAGTCTATGGATCCAGAATCCATTCCTCCTAACTTTTTTTTTCATGAACACCATTTCCTGGGACCTCTAACTTATCAATGAGATGGTGAGCTCCCTCTTCTCTTCCCTTCCTATATCCTGACATGATCAATGATGATACACCTTCTATTAATGTCGTTCAATGTTAGGATGATGAGTCTATTCTCACCTACCTTGGTGTGGAAGATTCTTATATTCACCGGTCATTACCTTCTGAGACACAAACCATGTTAAATGAATCGACCATCAAAATCAATATTAACACTCAGGATGACCCGCACATTTTAAAGATAGGCCAATATTTAGATGCTGTTGAACAAGAAGATTTTAATTCTTTCCTCTAGGATCATAGCAACGATTTTTCTTGGTCCTATGCTGATATGCTTGGTATTGACCCAAACATTGTGGTCCACAATATCGTCACTATTCCTGAAGCCAAACCTGTGAAACAAAAGCTGTGGAAAATGCATCCTCACATTTCCCTTCTTGTCAAAGAAGAACTCCAGTGCCTTCTTTCAGTTTCCTTCATCCTACCCATTGATTATCCCTAATGGATATCTAACATTGTTCTTGTCACAAAAGTGATAGGGGGACTCCATACTTTCATGGATTTCCATGACCTTAACTTAGCTTTCCCTAAAGATAACTTTCCTCTTCCTAGCATTGACCAACTAGTTGATCTTACCGTAGACCATGAGATGCTATCACTCATGGATGGTTTCTTGGGTTATAACCAAATATTACTTGCCCCAGAAGATCAACACAAAACCACCTTCATCACTCCTTGGGGGACCTTCTGCTATCAATTCATGCCCTTTGGCCTTAAAAATGTTGGTGCTACATATCAGTGGGCTATGACTTATATCTTTCATGACATCATGCATCACATATTGGAAGATTATGTTGACGATCTCCTTGCCAAATCTAAACATCGGGCTGAACACCTTACCATCCTTAAGGTCATCTTCGACTATCTCATCAAGTACTATGTTCACCTTAAACCTAAGAAGTGTGTCTTAATTTTTCTTTCTCGTAAGCTCCTTGGTTTTATCATTTCTTTGCATGACATAGAAGTTGACCCTGCTAAAATCAAGGCTATTCTCAAAATTCCTCCACCTACTAACCTTCATCAACTTCGTAGTTTGCAAGGAAAGTTGCAATCTATTCATCATTTTATTTCACAACTTTCTGACCACTACCACCCATTTCATCATCTCCTCAAAAAGGATGTCTCCTTCAAATGGGATGATGAATGCCACAAATCCTTTGAGGCCTTAAAATAATACCTCCTCCAACCACCTGTGCTCATTCCCCCTAAGGATGACCAACCATTTTACCTTTACATTTCTACTACTGATCATTCCTTGGGTGCCATGCTTGCTCATCATGACAAGAAATATAGGGATCAAATGGTTTATTATATAAGATGTACACTTTTGGACTATGAAACTAGATACACCCACACCAAAAAACTCTTCTTAGCCTTAGTTTTTGTTGCCACTAAACTTCGACATTACCTACTCAACCAAAAAACATTTTTCATCACCAATACTGACCCCTTACATTACATGTATGCCAAACCCTACCAACATCAATGTGCTACACATTGGCTCATGCTGCTTGCAAGACCTAGACCTTGAATTCACTCATCAAAAATATGTCAAAGGACAAACCATCACTGACCAACTTGCAGATGCACCCCTCTCAAGAAATCAATCCTCTAACTTCAATTTCCCAGATGAATCCATTGCTACCCTCTCTTTGGATGATACCATTTACTAGATGACCTTATTCTTTGATGGTTCCAAATGTTAGCGTGGGGGTGGTGCTCAGAGTTATCCTCATTCCTCTTGATGGTGAGCCTATGCCATTATCTTTCAAACTATATTTTTATTGTACTAACAATATCACTGAATATGAAGCACTTGTATTAGGCCTTCAAACCACCATTTCCTTAGATGTTAAGTCAATTAATATCTTTGGTGATTCCCAACTGGTTGGAAACCAAGTTAATGGTATATACCAATTCAGTAATGAGATACTTCAAAAGTATAAACATCATGTTGACATACTTTTGACTACCTTTGACCGTTATGAACTTCAAACCACCCCATGTTCCACTAATAAATTTGTGGATACCATGGCCTATCTTGCTTCTCAAATCCCTGCTTCCCTCTGAATCAAAAATATTTGTCACAGTACAAAGGTTACAATCACCTTCTTATCTATTTTGAGACGTCAACCTTGTCAGAACCATTGAACCTGACCCACGTGACCTTTGGTATAAGCAGTTTATTGACTACCTTTCCCTTTAAATTCTTCCTCTAGACCTTACTTGCAATGGACAATGAGCCTTTCTCAAAAGTGTCTCTCACTATGTCATCATGGGTGGTCTTCTTTATAAACGTGGCTTTGATGGTATCCTCTTACGATGCCTTACAAGTTCTGAAATTCCCTACACCATCAATGAAGTTCACGAAGAAATTTTTGGAGGTCACTTCAGTGGTTTAGCTATCGCTAAACAAATTCTCCACCTGGGTTATTATTGGCCTACCTTAAACCATGATTTTTGTGATTATGTCAAACATTGTGTGAAGTTCCAACAACATGCTAATCTTCATCACACCCCTAGTCACACCTTACAGGTCACACGAGACCTTTGGCCTTTCTCTCAATGGGGTTTGGATCTTGTTGGAGAGATCAATCCTCATTCTTCCCAATGTCATCAATGGATTATTACCACTACTGAATACTACACTAAATGGGTAGAAGCCATACCTCTTATTTCTACAAAAGCTGAGAAAATATGTGAATTCATCAACCATCACATCATTTGTCACTTTGGTGTTCCTCATCATCTCATCACTGATAATGGAAAATAGTTCAAAAACAAAACCCTACAGAAACTCTGTGAGGCCTTCGGCATTCAACTCAATTTTTCTTCACCTTACTACCCTCAAACAAATGGCTAAGCAGAATTAACCAACAAAACATTAAACAAAATTCTTATGAAATTTTTTGATGATACTGAATCAACCAAAAAAATATCAAACAAAATTCTTATGAAAGGATTGGCATACACACATTCCTTTTTCCTTATGGGCTTATCACACTAGTATTTGTACATCAACTGTTGCCACACCTTTCTCTCTGGTCTACAGTACAGAGGTTGTTCTGCCTCTTGAAGTTTAGATTCTGTCTCTTCGTATCTCACTTAAAGAGATGCTCAACGATGATGAATTTCACCAAGACCATTTGGCACAACTTGAGTTATTAGACGAACGTTGTCTCAATGCTCTTGACCATCTCCAAATCTACCAAAAATGTATCAAACGTGCCTATGATAAACGTGTCCATGAACAAACCTTCCAGGTCAGTGACCTCATCCTGAAGGAAAATCAACATGTAACAAAAGAGGAGAAAAGTAAACGGGGAAATTTTTCTCCTAATTGGCTTGGACCTTATATTGTTACTCATACCTATGGATCAGGTGCTTATCATTTATCTTCACTCGAAGGTAAACCCAAACCTGAGCCCCTCAATGCTTTGCATCTTTGACCATTCTATTATTGAATCAAGTCCTATATCACCTTTTTTCCATTAAGTGCTTGTCCCTTAAGAACCATTCACCTTCTGCTTACCTATTTTAAGGATCAATGACTAAACAAGAATCATGTGATTACCCATCACCTTTTAAGCCTTATCTTCAATATGAGTACCATGGACTCTACTCATGACATGATTCTCATGGATACTTTTTCATCTTTTTCAAGATGGAATCCCATGGTCATTCATCACTTAAACCCTCTCTTTCATAGTTATCCTATGTGTGCTATGGTTTTGTTTGGAACACAAGAGCCTATCGGTCTCTATAGTCTTGTCCATGAATTAAAAGTCTAAAAAGAAAAAAATTTCAAAAGTAAAATGGGATTCAACTCCTTGAGTCAAAATTCTAGCAAAAAGATGACTCCCTCAAAAAGGACATCTATGTTTTCTATCTCATTGCTATAAATAGATTACTCCCTCGAAGGACATCTATATCAAGCTAGCCATATTCTACATAGTCTATCATAATAAGAAGACTATTCTTGCAAATAAATAAAATAAAATATTCAGAAGCTTCCCACATTGATCAGCTTCATGAAGACCTCAAGGAGAAAATATACTCATCCCACATAGACTTCCTGCATCGATCAGTCTATCAAAACAAAAACAAAAGCAAAAGAAAAAAGAAAAAGATTAACTTTTTCGTCATGGACTTTCCTATTTTGATCTTGGGTCTCTTACCAAATAGGCATGTTGTCTCACACTAGGTTACGCTAAAACCAACCTGCTTTCACCTCATCACCTTTTTTCACCCTAATTTTCTACCCGCTCAAGGGATGTGCCACAAATGTGACATTTCGTGATCATGTGACTTTCTTCACCCTTCGAATAGTCAATCATGCAATGCCTTTAGGGTCTTACGTTCATAAGCCCATCTTTGGTATTGTAGACTTGTTATAGTTCTTATCAGTAAGGTACCACCTTTTGTCTCCTCTTACCATTCACCTTTTTCTTACTTGTTGATTCTCCTATACAGGACTAGACCATCAACACCTACATTTAAGAATTCCTCTTTCACCAAAATCACCCATGCCTAATATTCAAACATCCACCTAAATACCTCAACCATGCCTAATGACCTAAACTCAACCCATGCCTAAACTTAACCATAAACTCAAACCATGACTATGACCTAGACTCAATCATGCCTAAAACCTACCAACCCATCCCTCTACCTCATCATATTCTTCCCTAGCTTATGGGAGAACTACATCAGCCTGAGGCCCCTTTTTTTCTGGGGCTATGTAGGTAGCACTCTGAGGGCATGGGGCCCTTGGAGGTTAGCTCAACCACTCTTTACCCTAACCTATTTTCCCCCATTTTTCTATTCACATTCTACCTTACTTAGTTTCCATTTTTCACAACACTTGGAAATTAATACAAACATGCATACCTACATACCATCACATCATACATCAATCATTTCACCATTCCATAATATCAATTATTACGAAGCTTAAACCATAACATAAATAAAAAAAATCATTTATTTTCCATACTACTAATAACATGGAAATAAAATCAAACCAACAATATGACTAAATCATACCTAACTAACCTAGAACTCCACCATGCCTAACTGACCTAACTCAATCATGCCTAATTGACCTAAAACTCCACCATGCATAACTGACCTAACTCAATCATGCCTAAATGACCTAGACTCCACCATGCCTAACTCACCTAGACTCCATCATGCCTACATGACCTCGACTCAATCATGCCTAATTCACTTAGTTTCCATCAATACACAATAATAATGGAAATTAAAAACATAGATACATCATCCATACCATAAATATCATCATCTATATAAATAGGAAAAAGTATGTGTATCAATACACATATACATAGATACAAATACATACAAGTATCTCAAATCACTCAGATATAACCTCACTATCTTCAGCATGCAGGCTGGTATAAAGATCAAAATCTACCTCGCACCTCTTAACCAATCATGCGTCTTCAACCAATCTCATGGACCCATCTACTTGTCTCATTTAACCACTTAGTAACCTCCACATCAACTAGTTACAATGCTTTTTCCTTTTCCCCAAGAAAAATGCACAAGTCAATAAACTCTATCATTTTCTCAAAAGTAAAAAGGCAACAATGATTCTGTAAAATACGAAATTTTTACCTTTTATACCCAAACCTGACATGACCAACGTCAGTCATGTCGTGCCCTAGATAACCAACACTGGTTAGACCCGAACTGGCATCGGTCATTCAACATACTCATTTGACCCAAATTTTCCATTTTTAACCTAAAATTATTACTCCAAATACCATTTGACCTTACCAACACTTTTTACATCTTACCCAACAAGCCTAAATTACTTACATTTCCTTAATTACATTTAGGGACATGTTATTTACCCATACCTCGGCCTTACCCATGCCATGACCTATATACCCTTCCCTGAACTACCTTTTGTGACCTTTGAACTTGTGTACTCGTTATACCTTGTGATGTTGTTACCCGTGTTGTTTAGCCTAATGACCTTACCTTGCCTATTGTCCGTGTTGTTTATCCTGACCAAACCTTTGGTGTACTGGATCATACCTAAATGGTCCTACACCTAACCTAAGTTGTGTTTCTAGACCATATCCTATACCCTGGATACCTGAATCACTTCAACCTTGTTTGGATAAACCTATCGACCTTGGATGATGTAGATTTTTCATGCTCTTCTACCTGGTACCGTGTCACAGTCTATATGTGTGCGTGTATTCGATTGCCATTACCTATTACCTGATTTGACCATTACCCATTACCCAAAGTGCCCATACCCTTACCTACAACCCACCTACCTTCACTTTCATCACTTACACATTTATCAAACCACTCACTGAATCTATCTCACACCTCATCAGTTTGTGGTTTGAGGGGGATCACCTTCAGCCCTACTTGGGGAAACCTAACCTCCATTCACACCTGGAACACCAATTTCCTATTTTTGCCAGTGTCACTTACAAATACAAGCTAGACAACAAAAAGGGGAAAAATGTAGACACCAAAATTGGGTCATACTCCCCTTAAACCTTATTAATTAAATTAACCATATCCTACCTATTCATATCCCCTAGTGCACATGTTAATTAAATTAATTATCTTAATTAAATTAATTAATATCCTCACTTAACCACCTCACCTAGCCACCTCACTCAATGACCTACTCAAACCTCATTAATGACCTAAGACTGAGTCTAAACCTATCCTAACTAACTAGGACTTAGTCTAAACCTAGACTTAACTCCTATTAAAAAACCTAAAAGGACTCCTACTTATCTTTCTATGATCTATCACTCAAGAATCAGTAGAAGGTTGGAGATCATGCCAAAAATAGCAACAATTTGGCTATTTTTAGCCAACTTAGATATTCCCGACCTTGACCAATGCCAGTTATATCTCAACCGACATCGGTCACCTAACCATGGTCAGTTAGGTTAAATACATTTCCAAAAGCCTTGGCCCAGGTTGGTCAATTCATTCAGGATCTCATTTCTTTTAGAGACTTGGAGCACTCAAATTTCTTTAGCACTCAAGAAAAATAAGACACATGGGAGCACTACCAACATTGGTCACCATTCATCATCCTCTTCACGATCACATATTCACAACAGAGAGGCACAAAGGTCTGAACTACCATGACATGAATACAACAAATCTTCTCTCTTGATCTCTACTATCACCATCTTCATCACCTACGTCCTCCAATCTATTTTCCAGTAAGTATTTAACATCTCTACACTGAATCTCTAGTTTCCTTGTGTA
This sequence comes from Taxus chinensis, assembly GCA_019776745.2. Classification (NCBI taxonomy): domain Eukaryota; kingdom Viridiplantae; phylum Streptophyta; class Pinopsida; order Cupressales; family Taxaceae; genus Taxus; species Taxus chinensis. The sequence continues at coordinate 374,082,783 of CM034148.1, forward strand.
GATTTATTTATTCATCTTTGTAGTTTATTTCTCTCCATACCCATATACTTCCTTCCTTCCATCAACCCATCACGTAATAATACTCAAACATTTTCACCCATTTTCACCCTCTCCTAATCATCTCTGAGTCTTCAGAACCATTTTATGACCTCACCTTCACCATTTCCAACCTCTGTGTAATCACAGGGAGTCTAGAAAAACCAATCCTAAGAAATTTTTGCTAATTGCCCCTATTGATACCGATTAGCCAACCGACGTTGGTTAATCTGACTAACCGACATCGGTTAGTTAGATGACACTGGTTACTGTGTTTGTCAATATAGCTCAGAATAACAAGCTAATACCCACTTCCTAATAGCTCAGAACCATTTCTAATCCTTACCAGACCTTACCTAGAGCATATACCAAACCTGCAACTCAACACCAGCCAATCAACCCTCCTATTTTTACCTTAAACAACCTTTTACATGACCTTTCTTATTATTTTGTACAAGATACCTAAATCTTTTCAATTTCAATAGGATCTTTACTTCATGTGTGATTTAACTAGCATTAATATTGTTATATAAAAGTATATTGACATCCTGTTCAGGAAGTATCATGCTTCCTGGATCTAGCTTCCACTAGGTAGTCACTCATTTTTTTGTTTAACTCTATTTGGTGGTATTTATTTGTATCTACAGGTAGTTCCTCCTAGCCAAAAGGGAGCTCTCACATCCATTTTGATCCAGAAGTCATCTACGTGTGCTTTTGACCTTCAACTGACATTACAATAAGTATTCCTCCTTGGAATTCTACCCTTATCTATTTCATTAATTTTCTAAGAATCCGATGAAACACTTAGTAGCTGAGGGAGATGAATTCAAAGAAGACCCTCTAATGGGTCGGTAAACAAACTACTGGGGTTTAGGGTTTTTCTTGTTGGTGACCACTATCCAACCCTCACAAGAGGACGAGTATGGTTTAAGACTGCAATTTTTCTTTTCAGTGGTATGCGGGGTAGAGGAAGCCATTAGCGGACATTCCCAAATCAAATGGTCACCAGACTGACAGTGAAAGAAATTATTAGGCATATTAATATCAAGTACTCATTGAGAGTACCGAGTTTCACCCACTTATATATCAATGATTTCCTTGAGTTATTTGGATAAATCAAGTTCCACACAGACTCGACGTTGTGGGTAGACCACATAAAAATTATTCGGTTCATGGAAAATGAATCTCCCAATGGGTTTGATCAGGTCTTCCAAAAAACTCCATAGGGGCAGTGGAAAATTAGGAAATACCACCCAGATAGGAACTTTAAGCTCAACATATTAGAAACTTGGAAATCACATGTCCATAGGGAAAAGATGATCACCATGTTCTAAAAAAAATTAGGGCCATGATTCACAATGGCCTTGTAGTGCTCAAGATTGAAAAAGAAGAACAAAAAAAACCTTGGTAAGATTCTAGAAACCCTCAAGTTTGAAACCATGTCCTTGTCAGTTGTTGTGAACCCACTGTTTGAGAATACTCTTTGGGGGGATATGGGAAACAAAATACACAACTAGAGTGAAAGATTCAAGCCAAGAGAAATTATTTTAAAATTGATGTAAATATAAAACAACATCAAGACCAGGTAGAGGAGGGGCATTACCTCATCGCAAACCTTCGGGAAAAAATTTCGATCTTGCTTATTTACTAGAAGAATGATTGTTCAAGTTGCCATCACCTAAACTTGCATCAAGAGATGTGGGAATGTTGGCTGCTGCCATTAAAATAGGAAAGTGCCATCGCCTTAAGGGCGAAAAAAGTAATTAAGAGCAATAAACTACTAAATAAATGTACCTCCTTGATAGAAAATGGTGGTGTGATAGACTATACGGTGCCATAGACTCAAACATTACACTCAAACCCTAGTAGAGCCAAAATTCCAAAAATTCATTCATGATATGCATTTTCAAAATAAATTATTTAACATCAACACTTATTAATTTATAGAAATGGATCTTATTTTATTTGATGATTGAATTTTATAATATTAATATTTCATTATTATTTATACATTTGATATTTTTTAGGTTTTTTGGAGTTGTGTTTCCATATGCTATTTACTAAATATTGTACGTTTTTAGTTTTGGATTTATTTTAGTGTATCATGAACATTAACGTCATTATCTTATTTTGTTTATGGTTCATAACACTTAATATTATGAATCATATTATTTTATGATATTTCATTGATTTTTTAAATGATAACTTTCGTAATCATTTTTTTCTTTTCTTAGTTTACAAAATACAATATTTTGTTATTTTTGCATGCAACAATTTTCTCTAATTAACAATAAAAAAATTCAACTATAGCTCACAATGCTTAATCTAAGAATGGATATGATGGACACGATTTAAAGTATTTTATGACATTCCACTTCTAAGTAAAAACTCCAGAGTCATGCTTTGTCCTTCTCTATTAATATCAAATTATACTATACACAGTGAAAATGAGTGGAAAATAGGGTAGGTTGCTAGTAAAAGAAGGCGATTGAGACTGGTTGTGCCTATGTGCCATTGTCCTACCCCTATGACCTATGACCTACCCATGATGGATTCTTACTTTGTCATTGCACACCATCCCTCTAACAATCAATCTTAGCGAACTAAGATTTTGAAAGACCTTAGGGTCCATACCAATAATGTGAGAAATGAACCTCTTTGGATGAAATGTGTGTACATTAACTACTAAGGAAGAGTTGATTATCGCCTTTGAACAAAATGATATTGAACAAGAAATGGATGCTTTTTCATAACATGGCTTAATATGTAAGGTTATGGGTAAAGGGCCTCATGAAGATTTAATAACATAAATAATAGAGCAATAGAAGTTGAAAGGACATAGATATTCATATCAGATCACAAGGCTTCTTTATTACTTTTTTTTTGAAGAGGATAAAGCTAGTGTATTTAAACAATAACCTTGGTTTTTTTTAGATCAATTTTATTCATGATGTCATGGAACCCCAACTTTGACTTCATAAAAGAAGATCCAATTGAAGCTCTAATATCGACATGATTTGTTAACCTTCTAGCTCATTTGTGGGTGAAATTCCTTTTTTTCCAGATTGGAAACTTTATTAGGAAATAATTTGCATTTCTTTTGAAAAATACTATTTAAAGGATATTAATAATGCTAAAATTTATGTTCAAATGAATGTGAGTAAGCCTCTTCCTATAAGAGTATGGTTAAAATTCCTTTAAGGATATTTGTTTGAACAATAATTGGAGTACAAAAAACTCCTTTTTTTGGTGTTTGTGGTAACATAACCATGGTAATTTAATTTGGGAGTGCTCATTGACCACTAAGAAAGAAAGGGATGTTATCACTAAAAATGAGGAGGATAAAAAGGAAAATCAGTTTTTTTGGAAGAAAAGGCAATTAAAAACCTAAGTTGACTCTAAAGGGAAAGATAAAATCCAAGAAGGCATAAAAGTCATAAGTCCACATCAATCTAAGCCCAAACTCATATTTTTCTAGACTCACATAGGAATTTCCTTCAAACTAATAAGACTTCAGAATCACCATAGCTCCTAAAGGAAATTATTACCATGACACGTGATAATTAGAGCAAGGTCAATTAAGGCTGGTGTCAAAAGTGTTGGTGTTAGAAGAGGTTCTTGGATTATGGCATCATAACTTGCAACATGTTGTAGTCTAGATTAAAGCATGGGATATAATTTAATGTTTCAATTACAAAATAGAATATATGTACAAAGAATTCAAGAAAAGATAACCATATCAAAGAAATCCCAATCCCATAATGCAATTAAAAAAAAATAGAGCTATATTAGAATATAGATGGAAAAGGAACCATATTGTTGTACTTTCTATTAAGATCCAAGATCAACGTCTTTAAAATAGGATTACATAGCTTTATACAAAATGTAATGAATGTTGAATTATTAGTCATTTCATCTCCTTCTCCTATATTCATAGAATTTTAATATTCTCTAGCTATGTACAGAGAAGATATACATTCTAGATCTTGTCATATACTACTATATACATATAAAAGGATTGTGAAATCATGACCTATATCCACGTGTCAGATTAATTTTACATTTTACTATCCAAAACATTCCCAAACTTAATAGTTGTCTCATCCTAAGAAAAAAATTGATTCAAATTGCTAGGGACTTGCCTATATGTTTGCTTATATCCAATGTTGAGTGGTGATTGCATTGGGGTGAAACTTTATTTTTATGCAGTTGATATAGAGGACAACATTTATTAGTTTTCATCCTCTGTGCACTACTTAACCACCATTTCAAATTATTAATTAGGTAGACTTCCCAATAGAATGCTCTTTCAGATTTTCAATCTATGGGAACTCTATCGATTGAAATTTTTTCCTTGTTCCTATCCAAATTAGTGAAATAGTAGTAAATAAAACAAGTAACTCCAAATATGAAAGGGTTTAAGGTACCTCTGTTAGGATATTAATATTTACATTATACATGTATATTCAAATAAGTATAAATGTTAATAGTTATATTTTGTTATATAAACAATAATATATAATTGGAGCTGTTTTAACAACTCGTATGATTTGAGTTATGTATTGTTACGTGAGTAGCAATTACAACTAAATAGAATTATTGTTAGAGCAACTTCTTAGTTTATAGGAGTTGCATATTCCTATATATTTGTAATCTATTCGAATGAAGAAATCATAGAAGAAATATATTTGTGTGTGTAAAATTAATTATTCTCAGAATTATTTCCTATGCAATTTGGTTCAGAGTTTAGATTTGGTATAGAGCGATATGGAATTCTGAGATTTGTGAGGGGCATCTATAAATTCTGATTTCCCCAGTTGATGAGAAATCTATTGTATCAAATTTTTTTGTAGTGGTAATGTTAACATAGTTTTGTTAGTATATAGGATATTTGTGGTTGAGTCTGTTATCTCCTGGTCTTCCTTTCATCCACGTCCACGTGCTCAGACATTTAGACCGGCTCTGTGAAATTTGCATATGTTCATTATTCATGCGAATCAATTGGAAATTATGTTTGTTCTCCATACACACGACCTGGAATACTATGGATCTAATTTGTGTTTTTAGAATGCATATAATTTTGAAATTATTAGGTGAAAGCTACATCAAGTTTCATTCACTGTGATTAAAATGTATATCATAAGTGTTTATCGTCAGAAGTCATTGTTTAAAGTATAGTCATCTTGTGGAGTCAAAAATTGTGAAAATAATTTTTTTTTGCCTCACGAATGCATTTTTGGTGTTACCCGACGTCCGAAAAATAAAGTGTTTCACATTGTGGGAGGTAAGATATAATGAACAATGTGGAAACAATTGAGCTTCATATACAAATCCGTCTGAGTTAGCATCATGCTATTGGAGGATGGAGGCATCGGAGGCTAGAGGTCAAATAGTGACCTCTCGTCAGTCACCAACGATGGGGCCGCATGAAGTTGTGGTGGCATATATATAGTTTGAGTGTATTCTTTTCAGTGTGAGTTTGCTTTCAGTTGTGAGCTTCATTTTTTACAGTTTGCAGTGTTCAATAAGTGGAAATTTCACATTGAAAGGGGAACATGATCAACATGATCCAATTTTCCATTTCTCATTTTTCAGTTGTGTATGTGATTATTCCTATTTCCCCAATGCAAAAACATAGTGAAGAACATATACCAAAATGAAATGAAGCATCACGAGTCTTATTGAGGTAGATCAGTCAGATGTGTTCCTGTTCATACCTAGGTTTGTGGTTAGCCTCTGGAAAACCATTGAAGGCTATTCAGATGTGTTCCTACTTGAGTTCCCACACTACTAGGTCAGATGTGTTCCCTGGAGTGACTGGTTGATAAGCAGATGATTCCTGAGCATGTTCCCATCCTCATTAGTCAGATGTGTTCCTGAGAGTGCATGGTCGATAAGAAGTTGATGTGTTCCTTCTTCTACTTTCAGTTCGAGTGTGTGCCCAGATCATGAGCATGCAGAGGTGGCAAGCTGCAGAGGAAGTGTGAAAGTTATTTTGTTACCATGTAAACATTAAGGGGGGAATGTTAGGATATTAATGTTTACATTATACATGTGTATTCAAATAAGTATAAATGTTAGTAGTTATATTATTGTTATATAAACAATAATATATTATTGGAGTTGTTTTAACAACTCGTATGATTTAAGTTGTGTATTGTTACGTGAGTAAACATCACAACTAAATAGGATTATTGTTAGAGAAACTTCCAAGTTTATAGGAGCTGCATATTCCTATATATTTGTAATCTATTCGAATGAAGAAATCATAGAAGAAATATATTTGTGTGTGTAAAACTAATTATTCTCAGAATTATTTCCTGTGCAAGTTTGGTTTAGAGTTTAGAACCTCAAGGTGATATGGATGGATACAGACGCAAAGATGGACTCCTCCTGCTCTAAGTTGGGTAACCCACACAACAAAGAAGACTAAGAAGAAAAATGGGTTAGTATATATATGGAGGGTTACCCAAAAAATCCATTCTCGAGAAGTGTGAGCTTCCTAGGATGGATATCAACCCTCTTGTAGACAAGATTTAAAATAAATATGAAAATGGATCTGAATAGTATTTAATAAATATGAGATAAAAAAAATACCGAAACATAGGAATGTAAAGAAAATACAGATCTGATCTAAATATATATTAAATAAATAAAAATTACACGGGTCGATGGCGACCCGAGATTGTATAGGGGCTATTTGACATCGACTCAAACAAGTCAGCTGAAATGGTGATGGAAAATGGAGATATGAAGGATGTGGAGGGATATTTGAAGATGATGATGCACTGAGATGATAGAAAGGAACTTGTAGAAGATATGGAACAAGATACAACATAAAAGATGCAATAAAATTATAAAAAATTGACGGAAAATGCAAAAAAGACTGATTAGGTTGATGACGACCAGGCTGGGTCGGTGGTGACTGAGGAATAGAAAAATAGATCTAACATGACCGAAGGTCAGAATGAATGGATTTGAGAGATGAGGGAAGATGAAAAAAATGTTATGAATGACTTGGGATTTGAATAACAAAAAGGGTGATAATATGGAGGCTGGGTTGATGACAACTAGAAAAAGTCAAGGGTGACTAGGATTAATCTAGACTTGGAAGAAAATGGATGGAATGAAAAGGGGTCTGCAAATGAGAAGTGAAGATTTGGAAATGAATGAGATAGAGAGCTCTTGATGACAACTGAACCTATACAAGATATAATGATGATAGTTGCAAAAGAGGGCCCAAATATGGTCACAAATTCTCAAAGAGAGTTTCAAGATAGTTGTAGCAACTACAAGAGAGATCATAAATGAAAGAAAGATCGTAAGAGAACTTGAAGAATCCCAAATTTCATCCTTGAAAAATGAGGGGTAAGAGAAGATTTATAGGGTCAACGATGACCTGAATGGGTCACTACCGATTCTGAGGACCCATCTATTTGAGTTGTGGGAAGATGATCAACTCGAGGCATGAAGTCCATAGGAGGCGTGATAAGGGTTTAGAAGGATAATGACAAGATAGTGTTGTTTAAGGAAGATAAATGGGTAGGTGGTAGGTGGAAATGAGTAAATAAAAGACATGGGTGGGTAAAAACATTAAATGGGGTTTTAGAGAGGATAAATTTGAGGATTTATGGAGGATATATAAATTAAATGAGGATTAGGGATGATTAAGGATGATTAGGAATGATTAGGGAAGATTAATTAAATGGTGGGAAATGATGGTAAGTGGGATAAATTAAATTTAGGAAGGAAACAAAATCCAAAAGAGGAAGAGAGGTATGCATGTGGAAAATACGACGGAGAGCGAATTCGGGGTGAAGGGTAACAATACCAAAAATTGGTGTCTACATTTTCCCCCTTTTGTTAAATGGTTTGCATTGTGAAATCCATGAGAAAAAAACAAGAAAGAACTGAAAAGATGATTGATAAGGTGCCCCCCCTTAAACCAGGGGTTAGTGACAAAAAGGAATCTGATCATGATTTTCACAGAGATCAATGAAGAAAGGATGAGAAAAGAACGAGATGAGATTAGATATCCTAGATAAAGATAAAAAAAACTAAAAAGTAAATAAAAATATGGCAGTGATTTTAGAATCAATTCAGTAGGGAACAAATTACAACCTCAATGGAGATGTAGGTAATGTCCTATGGACATGTGAGTAAAAAAAACCACTACAAAATGTAGGGAATTCAATGGGAATCCTCTCAAATGTATGTGCAAGCCATCAAACCAATGGGTCATAGGAATACATAAAAAATACACTAATAAATATGAAAATGGGCGAGACAAAAAGGCTAGGGGATAAAAGAAAATTTGATAGCGTTCTAAAAGGAGGAATCGAAAAGACATGTCCCGGGTGGGATAAAAAGTTGTAAAATAATGGTGCCCCAAAAGAGAACACAAATATTTCCATAAAGGAGAGATGATGCAAAATGGAAGAAAATGAAGTCCGAGGGGACAAATAAAGATGTAAAATAATGGCACCACAAGAGGGAAAAAAAATATTGACACAAACAAAACGATGCAAAAGAAATATATGATAGAGAATGAAGCCCATGTGGGACAAAATAAGGATGTGCTAAGAATACCACTCAAGGGAAAATTGGAAGAAAAGATAATTTAAAAGGAAGGATTGATCAAAGAAGTAAAAAAAGGACATGAATGAGAAGGGTAAATCTAGGTCAACGACGACTAGGATAAAGAGGTGGCGACCCAAGGGGGGTTCGTGGTGACTAGGGTCGGTGGGCTATATAAACCCATGGGTCGTCTGATTAAGATCATTTACAATGTGTGAAGTGATGAAAAATATCTATGAGGATAAAAGAGAGAGAATGTGATATTTTGAGAGAAATGAAGGCCAGAGGATAAGCAAGGAAGTGCCAGAGGACCTACAGGATGGTAAATGACTAAACCCTAGCTTTGTTTTAAGATTTTTTGTTGTTTTTTATTTAATTTTTTGTTGTTTTTTCCAAATTTTGGGGTCGGCCCAGGGGGTGGGCATCGAAAAATGGTTATCGTCACCTTCGACTGGGCTTAAAATGGCATCAGCCAAAGCTAGGAGGAATCAAACCAACCCAGGTCTACATCAACTAGGGCTAGGTTGATGAATTTTTCTTAATTTTTTATTTTTAGATGATGAGGGATCTAAAGTTTGCATGTTTTTTTGGTTTTACAGGCCCGAGAGACCTCATATCTATGAGACAGAGTGCCTAACCTATTTTAACAGATTAGAGGAGATGTGAAAGATGCTGAGTGGGATTACTTGGCTCCTATTGGATTAGGTGGATTCCATCATTACCAGTGGATTCCACGAGATGTGGGACTCATGATTACATTTGTATATATAGGTGGGATGTGTTGATAAGAACATTTTGGTTCAGGATGGGTGAGATGATCATCACCTTTAAGGATGTATACTGTATCTTGGGGTTTCCTATATAGGGTGAATAGATATAGCCCATCACAGTAGATAGCAGATTGGGGGTTTTGACTTGGCTATTTAGAGATGATGGCCCATAGATTACCTTCATGTATAGGGATTTCCATATTTAGAAATGGTATAAATGGGGTGTATCCAGGAGTAGATTGATATGCTTAGTGATGATGGTGATTTATAGCTATGCATTACTAGATTTAAGGGGTGCTAGATTCCTATGGACACTGACGGGTATAGTGACAGTCATAGTTGATTAGAAGATAGTGTTTTTATTTGGCACAACATTATTGGTGCAAGTGTATCATGAGATGTGCATGTACATAGATAGGAGGAGGATGAGATTGTACGTAGGGTTTCTTCTACACTATTGGGCATATGAGCATATAGAAGTGATTAGGCCACCAAGGCTCCCATGGGTGATAGGTGATGACATTGAATTGGTGGTATGGTTTTTGAGATGGCACACCAATCAGGGTCATGGTGATAGGGAGAGAGGGGAGAAGAGTGGTATGAGGTGAGACTTATAGAGCTTGATGTAGAGCAAGTTAGATGGCAGACATACCACGACTATCCTGCATGGCCTATGGTGAATATTGAGTTGATGGGGATGAGACAAACTAGATGGGTACAGGGGCATATGCTCAAGAGGATATAGGCCATCTAGTTTGATATATGCCAGAAACAGTTTGGGGTGGTGTAGATAGTATCTAGAGAGCCTATTAGATATATGAAAGATGAGACATAAAGGGACCTTGTGATTCCTGACATCGCAGACCCATTAGAGGAGGTAGGGGCACCATGGGATGATGATGATGATGTAGGGGTTAGTGTTGGATTTTAAAATTATATGATGAGAACATGGGCGGCCTAGATGAAAGTGGAGGGGGCCGAGGGAGGATATGAAGAGGAGGAGGATGCAACAGAGGATGTGGTAGCTGCTAGAGGTGATGGTGAGGGTGACGATGGAGGGGATTCTGTAGAGATATCCTAGGTACATGAAAAGTATGATTTATCCCACTTGAAGAGGGACACTGCTCACTAGAAGCGAGAGGTGACATGGAAGGAGGTCCTACTCCTACACCAGGAGAGGGATTAGGCCATTCAATAGAGTAACAACTATAATAGGAAGTGATAGGTCAATAGAACTATATTTAGAGATCTCACATTGATACTAGTAGTGGATTCAAGAGTGTTGGACCAATGACATCACAGGGGGATAAATAGATAATGCCTCTAGGTATTATGCCCCTAGACTTATATAAAACACTAGCTGTCGAGGCACAATACTACAAGAGGATTGTGATATTGAGGCTACCAAAAATGTTGAGATATGTAACCTATTTAGCTGAGTAACAAGGAGTGGGTGGCATAACACCATTTGCGAATATGGCGAGTGTGGTACAACCACAACATGATGTGAGCCATAAAGAGGATGATGGGGCCTAGAGATTGATTCAAGAACCTACCCCCAGAGGGTAGGATTTGAGACTATCTGATGTAGAGTTTATTGATTTTGATGATATATCTGGATTGAGATATGCCCTTTAGCGAACTGTGCCAGATGTATATATATATATAATTTTTTTTTTGTTTTTATCATGTGTCATGTGTTAAATTTATAGATTTTATCATGCTTTGGATGTTGATGCTTAATTATAATGTCATGGATTAGATGTAGATGTGATGATTGATTTAGATGTTGGAATGTGATATTATGGATTGGATATTTGATCATAATATGGATGTAATATATATATACATGTTTGGCCTAGAGATGTTTGATCATGATGTAGATAGGACATATATATTTTACTGAGATATGATGATATAGATGTGATTGTATACATGAAATCGTGCACTTTAGACATTATGTGGTCCCGGTCTCATACTATTATTTAGAAGGTTTTTGAGTGAAGAAATTAGTAATTAACCCCCATATTTTGGCCATCTTAGTTTATTTTCTTTCGTCATTCTTGACCTCTTACACCCACATACCCAGTTAGATTTTGTCATTTCATGTTATTATAGATTTTACTAGGTCACCCCTGGGTGACCTAGTCCCACCAGGGGCACCCTGATTCTTTTTGAAATTTCCCGCCTCTTTTTGGGCACTTTCTAGTCATTTTATCTTCTTATCTTTTTTGGTGGTCAGCTATTTCAGGGTTAATTAAAAAATTAGATCAAGAGAACCCTATAAATATAAAGTTATGAGACCATAATGAGGGACCAAACAATAGTCACTACTATCACCCACCTAGGGTTATATTCATCTAAGGCATTTGGAGATCATTTTCATTCATTTAGCTCCATCATAAAGGAAAATACTGGTTCATTTTCATCAAAAAAGCATATGAGGAGATTCTATTCTATTCCATCCACCATTATATGACATTTTTACATCTATTTATTGCTTATTACTTTACAAAGTGCGACTGGCATAAGAGCACCTAGGGCACATGATGCACACACACACACACACCAAAATTACATTTGGTTCTAAAATGTAGTGCAATGATCAATTAGTAAGCCCACTGTTGTGGCATTCGAGGTCAGTCCAATCCATTCATTTACATTTTTTAATGGTTTTGATAATTATTGTGATTTATTTCTGATCTTTCTATCATCTTGGATTATTAGCGACACTTGGCGCAGTGAAGAGAACCTGATGCAACACATAACAAAGGTTTCAGACCACTTGTTGAGCTTGTGAAACTCAGTTTTAGACCTTTTACATAAACCAGGGCACCCATTTTACAGACCAAAGCATCCATAGGTGCCCCAGTCCCTCTCCAGGCCCTTTGGTCTAGCTAGGTAGCTCGGATCCATCCTTTTCAAGGTCTCTGCAAAGTCTTTCTTGCTTCTTATTTCTCCAATCACTTCTACAACACATTTTTGCAAGTTCATCAAATCAGCTTAGTCACTTCCATACTTCTCTTGCATATTAGGGTTTCTACTTTCATTAGATTAGTTGCTTGGGTCATTTTCCATACTTGTTTATTGAATTCATTTACTATATTTACATGCCATTCTAGATTAGATTAACTACTATTATTACCTACTTTTAGTTAACAATTTTGGTGAACTCCACATTTCAACACTTCCTTTTGACCTTGTCATCTTATTATAGAGTTATGGTTCAATACTATTATCCTACCTTTGCACCAACTAAAGTCTGAAGCATAACTACTACTACTACTGATTTCATATGTGTGTGTACCAAAAATCCTCCTCGTTTTTTCACACCTAGCACTGATCTATACATTAATGTAGTTGTTACTTGTCATACTAGTCCTCTTCCACTTACATGTCCACCCGCATCTATCCCTTCACCCATTAATCTAGAATCTCCTCCCACTGCTTCTAAGGGCTATGCCATCATTGAACAAATTAAAAATATGCCTGCTAAGATATCTCTTCATGACTTGTTGCGTAATGCACCGGATTTTCCTAACATGATAGAAGCTTCCCTTCGTGCCATTCATATTGAAAGTGATAATTTCATAGTGGCCTTTACACATCTAATAAAATCTCTTCGTAATTTACCACATGCTATATCTTTCACTGATGAGGATATGCCACCTTTTGCTAAAATCAATCCATGTTCTCCTTTTATCATTACTATCATTATTAACACTACTTGCATTAAACAAGTCCTCATTGATAATGGATCAGCTGTCAATTTATGAATTCATAATCTTTTAAAGAAACTGACTATTAACGATAATTTAATTTATAAGAATTATACCCTCATTCATGGTTATGATTATACCACTCGTTCATTCATAGGGACTATATCAATACATATTTAGGTTAGGCCTAATATTTTTCTCACTGAGTTCTATGTTATTGAAACATCCTTTCAATTTAATATCTTGTTAGGTATACCTTGTATTCACGCAATACAAACAGTTCTATCTACTCTTCACCAATGTGTCAAGTTCTTGTATAATGGCTACGAACATATTATCAATGATGATCCAGAGGTATTCAAATACTATCACATAGATCCCATTACTTCTATGCCCATAACACCTTTTCAACGTATTCCATATAGTAGCCTTGACACATATGATATTCATTAGTCTAGCACTTCAAAATCTCCTACTACCAATAGAAATGCTCCAACTATCTCTACTCACACTATAACTATTATTTCACCTATGGTATCAAATCCTATTAATGTACCTTCTCCACCAGTCACGACACCCTCTATTTCTCCATCTATCATGCTACCTACCATAATACATGATAGTGGAATAAAAAATGATGACGCTCACACCGATGGTTTTGAGGATTTTGATGATGAAGTTGACAATATCAAACTTACAGATGAAGCATTATGACAACTCAATTTTACTCCTCTTGGCATAGAAGACTCTTATTTCCAACATCCATTTGAAAATCCACTATTTAGGTTATTATTCCTCTTTTTCGGTTGATGTTTTTTTTTAGATATGTAAGTTATCCCAGTGTGTAGGATTCAACCAACTGCAACAGCCCCTACCTTTGTGATGAAACATTTGTTACAAAAGATATTCCTCTAGAATCTTATGTGCTTGATGGAGAAATTTCGTTGACTACAGTGCCCTTCCTTTATCACCAAATAAATGCATTGGAGAAGCATGTTTAAGTCTTGGAGGAAAAACAACCAATGAATGCAACCCCTCCATTTCCTGAACCGTCACTTAATTTTGTGAAAAAACATTAGGGTGAGTCTAGCTCTAGGCCTTATTTTCTAGTTATTTCTTTCATGCCTTCTACTCAAATCTTTCTAGAATAGGTTGTGGTTGCACTTCCATCTCAAGGTTCTCACCCAACTTCTTTTGTCAAAACCAGAGGGAAAAGGGAGTTTTCCAAAGGTGATTTAGATATGGGTGAATGTGTCTTTTCTTACAAGAAGAGGTCAGAATTGCTTAGCCTGTTAGATGGTCCCTTGTCCAACCTAAATGATATTAAATAAATGGGCATGTATTGTACACTGGCAAGAGACATTTTTTTTTTCAAATGGCACTAGGGATGGATGAACATGGGACTAGGAAAAATAAATTAGTGAAAAAACTTCCTCTTTTAAGAGAGGGTTTTTTGATAAAGGAGTCTATGGTATTGGATGTTTAAAGTTTCTTGTTATTGTCTTTTATTTTGTAATAGAACTTTGGTGGATATGTGTAATCTTTCCTCTCATGGGACGGGGCCCTATAGATCCCCATTTTACTTTTTTCAAAATGTAGAAAGTACAAACATATAATTATTTTATATGCTTTTACAAATGGACATAAAATTTCATCCAAGAAATATAAAAATCTAATGCATTGTATCAAATTACAATTTATATAAGAGAATAACATGTTTTAAAAGTAATGTTCATCCTTCATGAAGCAATAATATAAAATGAAACACTAGTTAAAAATGAAATATGAAAAGAAGATAAAGTTTTAAGAATGAAAAACCTAATCTTTTTCATCATCTTTCATGTCTGCATCCTTTTCTTCTTTAGTTTCTTCTCCTTCTTCTTCTTCTTTTGGCAGCCTTACCACATATGCATCACACCTTCGAAAAGAGAACATTGATTTATTCTTCATCTTTCCTTGTATGGTGTTAAAAGATCAATGTTTGTCTTGCTATTACATCCACATAGTAACCCATTTTTTGCTTGTATTCTAATGGCCTAGCTTTAACTTTGTAATTTTGTTCTTAATTTTCCTCATTGTTTTAATAACTTCACTAGAGAAATTTTATTTCTAGATGTTCTTCTCAAAAGAGATGAACAAGAAATCAATTTTTAGGTCACCATAGCTCTTCTTGAATTTTTCAAAAACCATATCTTCATGTTTTAAATCAATAACATCTAAAGTATCATTGACCCATTTCCTTTTAACTTCTATGTTTTCTTTAATCCCATTCAAAACTTCCACCTCGATCTTTACTAAATCCTCTATAGCATTTTGAGTTCCTTTGAATTCATTTGGAACAATCCCTTATTTTTCAAACAATTCATCACTGAGTTTAGTTATACGGTCCAACTTGGGAAAAATTCCTTCACAGTAGAAGATTTCGTTATCACACTGCTTAATTATTTCATCAATTTCATTAAGCCTATTATTGATATCTTAATACTTTGTCATGTATTATTCAATTTCTTATTTTCCATTTAAAAAAAATTTCTCAACCCATGTATCCACAACCTGAAATTTCTTAACAAACTTATCAATATTTTCCATTCCATTAGGAGTATTGGCAGAGGTACTTGCTTGAGTTTTACTAGACTACCCAATTAATTGTTGCAGACTAGAACTCAAAGCTTTGAATTGTTCTTTGAATTGTTTTTCAGTTATCCTATCCTCATCAAACTTTTGTAACAAGTCACTTACTGCCTCTGATACTCCCTATTTTAGTTGATCTCTTGAAGGATTTCCTAAGGGAATAAGTTGAACACTATAGTCACTGACTGTTAATTTTTTCTAGTTTTTCCTTCATGAGGGATTGCCACTTCTAAAGTTTTAGATCCCAATGGATAAGTATGAGTCTTAGTAAGAACCCTATCTCTTTCAGAGGTCCTCACTGGTTTTGGAAAAGATAGAGGTGTGAGGTATATGGCCTCAACAAGGAAAATTTATTTATTTTTCCTTTGAAATTAATTCCTCGATCTAGCCCTTTACAAGACTTGTCACAACTTTTGTTTCTTGGGGACAACCACCAACTACTTGTACATTTCTTATTCACTTTGGGTTGATGGTTCTTCTTGATTTTCATGTCATGTTCCCACAATTATCTCTTTTTTCTCACGCTGTACTGGAAATTCCCCTCATTGTTTTCCTTCTTGGTCTTGCGTTTGGGGTGGACTAGTCTCTTTATAAGTTACATCAGTAATTAGGATATGTTCTTTCTTTATTTCTTCAGCTGATGCAATCTTAACTTCAATTTTTTCCTTTGGAGTTTCTTGAACTAATATCTCTCTTGCATGCTCTCCTTTTCCTTCTAATATTTCCACCTCCCTTGGAGGATATTGGGTTGACAAATTATCATCCTATTTTCTCTGTTGATATCTCAGGTTGTGTCATGGTGGATTGGCTTCCCATTTTCGGGTCCCTATTCTAACCCAAAAATTATACATCCACACCAACAATAACTTCATCCTTAGTAGTTGCATCTTGTGTAACCTCCTCTATTTTCTCATCTACATATTTCCTTGATTGAGATGGATCACTATCCTTAGTGGCCTTGAGATCATGGGAATGATATTTCCCCCCTAATACCTCAGTACTTACACCTTTTTCACTAAGAACCTCTGGCTTATTTGACTCTGAAGCCTCTTGATATGAGGAGGAAACCTCTGATGCTTGAAATTTGAATTCAGTGGTTGGCATATGAATAATTTTTTCTACTTCTTCACTCATTTGAAGATCAATTACATGCTCTACTGTTTGTTCATTAATAGATATGTAAAATGCATCCAATGTGATAAAATCCTCACCAATATCAACATCCATTATCTCTACTTGACTATTTTTTGACTCTTGTAATTTTTCAAATAAAGGTATATTAACATTTTCAACCGACATAGTTTCATAGGTTTTCACACCTTGTTTCAATACATCACTATCTACTGGATTAGATAAGACATTACCTTGAGTTGTTTGTTCCTGAGTGTTCCCAATTGTCACTACCTTTGAAGATGAAGGTGAAAATAAAGGCACTGGTTGCCCAACTTGTGGCATTGAAGCTATATGTTGTACTTGGAAAACATCAATTATTTCATGTTCTAGGGGATTAATCACTACATCCCTATGCTTATATTTCCTATTTATGAACACCTTATCTTACCAGAATTGGCTCATACACAATTTTTTGTCTCTTATGTGCCCTTTCAAAATTCTAAAGGTTTGGTGTTGCTCTTTTTTCTTCACCACGTGGATTATATTGTGAATGGCCACTTACTATGGCCCCACTCATCAACTTATCAGAACTGTGGGGTTTTGGAAAAACATCTGAAGGAGTCCTATGAGTAGTCATACCCTTCCCTTTTTCTTGAAGTAGTAATGAGAAGGTGATAGGAACTCCATAGATTTTAGAAGCATTTCCTTTTTCCTCTATCTGAGAGTAGACATAGAAGTACCAGTCCCATTGGTAACAGAAGTCCATTCATACATAAGTTTTGAAGTAGGATTTTTTGAAGGAAATTGAGGATATTTTCCTCCCAAGGTATCCATTCTGTTAGCTCCTTATTTCAGGGGAGGAAGGTAATCTTTCAATTTTCCCAAAAGCCTGAAATTATTAAGAACTCTTGTGCTTTGAATTGATAAATAAATGTTCTTCTATGCTAACCAATTCAATGTTCTCCTCATTACATTAGTTATCCAAGCATATGAATCATCTGATTCCTCTTCATTCCAGTTCAAAGGGGATATTAGTTTTCCCTCCACCTTTTGATCAAGATAATATTGACTAACAGTATGTGGATCATCCAAAAATCCCTCAGGGATAACAACAATCTTGAAGTCTACAATTTGGGTAAGGGTCATTCTTGAGAAGTCCCTTAGCTTGACCTCTTCCTCATCTCTACAATTCATCCAATAATCCTCAAATTGAGGCTCATGTTCAAAATTGTTTGCAAGATTGTTGAAAACCAACTTGATGTCATAGTTGGACCTTGCCTCAAACCTTTCCATCTCAAAATTTTTCATCTCAACTTGCATTAATCTAGAATTTATAATTGAAGGACAATATTACTTTCCAATCTTGATGGGAAACTTAATGTTTTTCTTGTGTTTTCCAGCAATTAATTTGTGAATTGGTGTCAATTGTCTTGCCAATTCACACAAGGAAATTTTGTCATCTAAATACCTAGGAAATTTATATGGTTGGCCTTCAAATCCACTGACCTTGATGTATGTAAATTTTTTTTATTGAATGAAATAACATCCATATTCAATGATTATTTTTCTATCCTTCTTAGAAATCTTGTACTATTCCCATTCTGGCCTAAATAAACATATGATTGGTGTAAAGAAGGCATCATTAACCAATCTCACATTCTCTTTCCAATTAACCAACTATAATTGAGGGAAAATCTCATGCATTTGAAATTTTTTAAAGTTAGCACATGGCAAGAGGCTAGGGAAACACCTGTGGCCTACAATATTATAAATCAAATAAGTGATCATATAAAATTCTAATTCTGCAGCACCACCCATCTCTATTTTTGCTGTCAGTGCTACCATGCGGTCATGAAGTGATTTTATGATGAATGTTTCCCAAAAAATTCTTCCCTTCTTCTCCAAAACTATCCAAATATAGGTGCACATCCATTCCTTGAATTCATTCATGGTCTCCAATCCAACCATTCAACTCAAAAATACAGTCACATCCTATGCTTCTTCAAAAACTTATGCCCTAACAAATCTTATAGGGATTCAAGTGGTATCCTTATTCTCTACTAAGATCCATTTAGTATTTATGAGCTTGACATAGTCATTTTTCTTGGCCTCATAATCTTGTAGGGATAAACCAATACCCAGGGTTATTGGATTTATTATTACAGGAAATTTTAGCATTATCCTAATGGCTATAGGCATCAAATTCAACACTACCTCACCAATTACATCTATTACTTCCCTCTTTTCTAGGTTGTAATTCATAGTGCCAAGACACACTAGTTCTGGGCAATGTACTGAGGGAGGAATAACACCAACTAAAACAATATTGCTAGCTTGAATTGTTATCATAGTTTCACTCTTGTTAGGGCTATTCAATCTTTATAGAAATGATTTTAAGTCGACATTCATTAAATCAGTGTCTATGATTTTATCTAGGTCACTGGTGATTCTGAATGCAACCAAAAAACTAGACGACATGGTCTTCATATTTAATGCCCTAGTTTTACTTCAAATTTCCTTGCAAATAAATGAGAGTACGTGAGTGTCTTAGTTATTACCTAGTTTCCAGTGAATACTTATGCAATTTAACTTTGGTTTTAAATATTTTCAATCTCTGGTTCTTAATCTAAGCTCCACGATCAATTTCACGTTGTTCCCCAAGGAAATATGCTAACAATGGCGTCTAGATCTCAACAAACGATATTGAGAAGCTCAATGCATTTGAAGAATTCCAAATTTCTCCTTGATTTGTTTGAAAATGCATTGATGGCGGGATTCATTAATGTGTTGCATTATGGCCGTCCATTTCACCTTTCCCAATTTTAAATATGAGCCATCCACCTGGAATAACCTTATTCAATGTGGGATCGGGGAAACTTTTTACACTTTTGCATTGTGTTTTAAATGCATACACATTTATCTATTTGACCTGATAGCTTGTTTTGACTTTCATCCTGAGTTTGACACATGGTTACATCTTAACAGTGGCAGAGATGTGGGCTGTTTCTGAATATTTATTCTCTTTCTAAATTGAACTCAAAATTACCAATTTTCTCCAATGACCCGCTTCCCCGCTCTTTGCATGAGAAAGAGCCACGTGTCCTTGGTGGGTCTCAGGAGCTTCTTTGCATTTTTATACTTTATTACCTTAGTGTGATGAAATACAACAAGGCCTTGATTCCTTGTATTCAACCAACTTGTGACACGTGTATTTCTTCAGAGGTGGAGTCAATTTCTATTTTTGCACCTTTTGACTGTGAATATTAAGAAGAATATTCATCGGGCCTTGGGGATTAATTTACAAATTGTGAATGTTATAAAATTGTTACAAGTTTGAAAATTAAAGCTGCCATACCATGACCAACTAGAACACGCCTCGTATCATCGGACGGTAGAGCCAAATACGAAAATTTTCAACATGATCAGGGAATAGTGTACATAGGTAATTTTCTTGATTTAAAACCGATTCAGGATCATTTTTTTGCATTTTTAGAACAACATATCTAATAAAATCTTCAACCAAAAAAGAGGAATAACAACCTAAACACACGATTTTCAAATAGATTTAACATGACTGTAACTTTTAAACTCACATTTTCTCATGGGAAAACTAGAAAACATAAATTTTTTTGAAGGCATGTTCCAAACAAAGGGATGAGATTATTTCGAGCAGCAACACTGGATCCGACTCAGGGATGGGCATCCTCTGTGGCCACTATAAGAACCATACACAACACACACACATAGAAGACCAAGTTCCAAATTCCATTGGGTTATAAAGTCAAGTAAAATATGTAATAGTTTAAGTGAAAATAACACATCTCTAAAAAATTTACCGAGAAACCAGGGAAACTGGTCACTTTAGACCAGGAAAACAAAAAGGGAAAAACACACTCAAAACCAAGAAACAAATAAAAAAGACTATACACTATACATTGATGCATACCTTGTTTTGGAAGTCAATTGAAAAAATGTTTCAGGTGCCTTCCATTAACAAGCAACTCCAGTAATTCTCCATCTAGATCCTTTAAGAAGAAAGCGTGTTCACCAATTCTGATATCCATGGAATAAGGGTCCATCCATAATGCATCAAAATTTCCATGTTTTCCATTTTATTCATGTATGCTATCCCATAATAACACAAAATATCCCACACTGAAAGTTTTGGGAGTTACCTTTTTGTCAAATAATCTCTTAATATTTTCACTAAACTTTAAATGCCTCTAGTGGGATTCTCTTCTTTCTTCATCTAATTCAAAAATTTGATTAATCTTTGCATAATAAGGGATGAGTTATTCATCCTCAAGCTGATGAATGAATTGGTAAGAAGATAATGGAATTTATATGGGGAGAAGGGCTTGAACTCCATAGACTAGTTCGAATGAGCTCTTTCTAGTGGCTCTTTTAGCAGTGATTCTATCTACCTAAACAACAAACTTCAATTGATCACCCCATCTTTTTTTGTTAACCTCCAGTGTCCTTCTAATTATATTCAACAAATTTTTGTTACCTAATTCAACCTGTTCATTTCCTTGAGTGTTGTAGTTAGATACACATGTTAGGTTTATCCCATGATGCAGCGTAGAATTCTCAGATAACACCTAGTTGTGCTGACACATCACTCAACATAGGATGAGCACTCACCCGAAGCTCGCCAAGGTACCAAGTTCCTCTTTAGGGTTGTTGTAGCAGGATGGTAGCATGGTGAAATGATGAGGACATATAGTTAGAAACTAATCCATCATTACACAGTTATACCAAACTAGATCTATAAAGGCATGCATTTAAGTATAAATCATCAAGAAATCAATAGCATGTAATGATAACACATATAAGACACTTTGGTTTGGCCAATATTCTTCATATATTAAACATGACAACAATACAAAGGCTTGATAAAATAATAGTCATCCGTGCATGGATCTGTTACAATTATCCAGTCTCATGCACTCATGAATCTCTAACCCTTCAACATAGTATATCAATTAGGTGATTCATCTAATATATATATATATATATATATATATATATATATATATATATATATATATATATAATATATATAGGGTGGGGAACTTTCCCTTCACTGCTAACTATGCCAAAAATAGGTCACATGCTAATAATAACCATGCACCATTTACAACTATAGCCATACATGCAAGTATGCTATCTATAGATCACTTATAGTTAACTAGAGTGATGAGTCTATTCTTGGATTACCTTCATGCAAGAGTGCTTCAATATGATCCTCGAAATATAGAGAAAGCGTGGCGCGTAAGTCTCGGCATCACTTTGTGTGTTCTACATGCCAGCCTCTGAAAATAGACTTGAGCTACAAAATCAGATAAGTCCCGAAAGTCTAACTCTGCACCTCCACGTGCGATGCCTCCCTATTCCTTTGAGCCTTCTATCCCATCTTGTTTTTCTATGTAGACTCTATGTGTGAGTTCTGTTAAGTGTTTTATCTGATCAACATTACCCCACACTAATCTCATTGTCACCCTGACAATGGTGATGTCCACAACTGAGTAAAGAGTAATTGAATTATAGAATGCTGAATGAATCTTACACAAAGAATAGAAAAGAATCAAAGAATCAAATAATTATTCAGGCTTTAAGCTCCTTTGTTTCTTTCTAAAGTATCATCTCTGGATACTCCTCCTTTATATATGATTCTAAGTTCTCCCACTCCGTTAATGCCTTTTCTACTTTCTCTGGAACATCCACAATGATAGATTCCAGCTCATCCTAAGTTAGTTTTCCTTGCTCATTCTGTATTACAAGTATTATGCTTGACATAGATGTATGCATCCCTTCCAGCACATCCATATTATGATAAATAAGTTTTCCAAGTTCATCTAACCTCTCTTTATGTGGTGTCTGTGCTGCGGCCAATGCCTCGCGCTTCTGCTTTACCATAGTTAGTCGTTCAACACGGCCTAGTGTGTTATCATTCATGGCCTTTTGCACCTCATTGTCTTCTGCCAGTGTTTTTACCCTTATTAGTGCATTTGGAGTTGTGCATATCATTAAGGCTTGATCAGATTTCTTCAGATCCTCTCGGAGAGCTTGTAGTAGGCCCTCATATGTAGTAGTCTTCCTTGCTACTGCAGCTTGTGATTTTTCTTCCTCTTCTGCTGGGTCCTTGGCCTGCTCTGGTATACACACCTTTTCATCCTCCAATACTAATTTTATCATTGTTCTTACGTAGTGCATCGCAGAAGGAAATTATTTTGGTACCTATGATTCCAAATGTGGGCGTACCTTTAGTATATCATCTCCAATTCCCTCCGCCATACTAACAAAAGTCTCATATTTCATTTTTCTCACATCCCTCTCCTACACTAAATGCGCTATTTCCACATCCTTTACTTTTAGCTCCTTTGTTAGTGATTTAATTGTAGCAGATTTGTCAATGTTTCTTCTAGCTACCTTAGCAAATACTTTCACCAAGGCATTGCTTACCTACTCATCCGTCATAACAGTTGGTTTAATTGTCATGTGCCGGAGCTTCTGGTGCCTTCTTCAACCATCTAGACGCACATGATTCTTCACATACATTGAAATCTAGTTTATCCATATGTGTATGCATTGACCATGAAAGTTACTTTCGTGTTCGTAATGTCACCTTGTTCTCATCCATAAGTGCCCATCTGAATAAATATTTTTACGCGATGGTGCCCTGGAAACGAGTGTGAAAAATCTTCTCCTGGTCCTCTGTATACCCCATTATTTGTACCCTTACGTCCTCACTTGTCCAATGGGACCTTGGACCTTTTGGAATGATGGCATCAAGGTTAGGAATATTGGCTATATCCTCATCCTTGCCTTGTATAGCTTCTGATTGCTCCCTTTCTTCCTCTCCGTTCAATTTTTCCTCCTCCTTGTTCTGAGGCTCCTCTTCTACCCTATGATGGATTGGAGATGGAAGAACTTTCTCCTCAGACTCTTCCACTTCTTCATCTAGCTTGAGATTTCTTCTTCTCTTCTTCTCCTTAGGTTCCTCTACTAGTGAGAGTCGCGGTGAATTCCTTGTTGTCTATTGGGATTCTCCTTGCGACCTTGTGCGCTTAAACACCTTTCTGAACATTTGGTTGCCATGTGCTACCTCAGTATTTTCTTCTCCTTATGAATCCGTCACGTGCTCCTCCTCCTATCCACCAGATGGTTGCTTCCTCTTGCACACCAAACCATTGTTATCCTCATGCTCTTCATCCTCTTCCTCATCATCCTACATGGGTTTAAAAGGCCTAGGTGCTGGGATGTTTTCCATAGTATGCTTTCCCTTTGGTGGTCCTAGGAGCATGAACTCATTCTCTACATACTTATTATTTTCCATCTTTGGTTTAAGTTGGAGATATATGAGCGCAGCCCCAGTATCCCCAACATAGAGTGTTTTTGGTTTGATATTCAAAATCTCCGAGATAATACTCTCGTTGTAAGCATTCTTCCCTGGATATCCATACTTCTTTCGCAAGATGTGGTATTCACAATCCACCTTGTCTGCATTAAATACTAACCTCCTTGTATTAGTGAACCAATGAACAAAAGCTTGAAAATACTGCACTGTGAATGCATATGGTAGTTTTCACCAGGGGCTCCATGATCCATCCACCATCGAAAAATGTGCAGTACAAAAGTGCTGGTAAACAAAAAATTAAGCCTTCTTCCCCAATACCGAGGGAAACTCCTTTGGTATGCACCACTCCTCTTCAAAAGCCACGCATATCCTGTCATACCACATCTCCACTCTCTCCTTTACCTCATCTATCATAGACCCCTTGTATAGATACTTGCTGAATCTTTTAGCTGGAGACTTGTTATTCAGGGGGTATTCCCATATATTTTCTTTCAGGCCATCCGGTACTCCAATTTCCATGAATACTAAAGAAAGTAAGACAAAACCAAAACTTATCTTACTTCTTGTGTGCACTTCCTCTACTATTTGTTCTGCAATAAAGCTGGTAATGTTGTAAATAACCCCTTATGACATGTGCTTTGCCACATGTAGCCACATTGAGTTTACTTGTGACCAATGATCTTAGTCATTCAATTTCGTAAACAGGTGCACTGCTGCTTTTACTACCGGATAATCATGTAATTTGTCTATGTCCATTCCGCGTGGTCCTTTCTAGTATCCCAGTGCTTTGTGTGTTTCCAATACGACAACCTTGTCAGTTAGGTCATTTTTGATGTCCTCATCCGTCACCTTTAAACCTGTTACCATGGCAATTAAAATGGGTGTTAGTCTTACCCTTCACCCTGCAAAATAGAAGAAATCCTCATGGACTCAGCTCATTAGCCACCTGTATAATGGTGCATATTTCCTGAAGTATGGGAGATCATATAATTGGTAAAAACCAATCCTTTTCAGTAACTTCTCCCCTACGTCATAATATATCAGCATTCCATCACCATTTCCCTTGTCCGTTCGGGAGTTAAGTAAATCATCCAAATTCTTCTAATTGTCCTTGGTTTGGTGGTTGTACTCACTTATTTTTCTCTTTCGTATGTGGGAATCCCATTCCTAGCCCACAATTACTTCTTTAGGGTACTGCATCTCTAAAAAATTGCTCTCTAGAGTCATCTCTTCCTCCTCTTCCACTACTACCTTCTTCTTTCCTTTTGCTGCTGCTGCTGCTTCCTTCTTTGGAGCCATTCTTCCCTTTGTGTTATGTTTCTACACCTTCTTCTGTAAATATTTAATGGTTTACTTTAAACCCTAACCCGATTCAATTGTGCCTTAAATTGTAATTGTGAAATCATGTGCCCTAGCTCTACTCTGTCAATCTGCTTCGTTCAAACCCTTCTCCTATAGGGATACAAGCTTCTCCAATACACAGAGCTGCCTTTCACGTCAGGTTTCACCATCTTCACACCTTGAATCACTTACTCAACTCTTCACACTTAGCCCTTCTCATAGTTGCAAGGGTAGAAATGAATTCGCATCCCATCCTTATAATATATATTTTCAATTTTTGATGCATTAATTGCTCCTCCACCTACCAAATATTTCTCATTTATTGCTAATTTTTTTCATTTCCATGTAGTACATCTTCACGCCATAGCTATAACATTCTAGCATGCCTTCCTACCTTCTGGTCACAGGCTTCTCTTCAGTGCACACTCTAGCGCTTGAGTACTTCGTCACTGCACCTTCTCCTGGTAGTTATCATGGCTGCTGCTTACCTCGCGTTATAATTTTCCTTCATTCATCTCCATCCTTGGTTACTTTTGAGAAGCAATCCTTTGTAAATCACCTTTAGCAGCTTAATTCCTCAACATCCGCAGCGTTATACCTTTTAATCTTCACAGCATTGTACCTGGGAGTCACCAATAATCCACCCCATACTAAAAGTATGTACAATCCTCTACGCATCAACATGCTTCATATTGTAGTTAGCTTCATGCGCACAAGCACGCTTATTACACAAAAACAAGAACTAAATTGACAAAGCAGAGTGACAATGAAAGAAACACATTAAGGAAATGTAGAAAGGGAAACCTAATCTATTTGACAACACTACCTTATTACAAACACCAAGAAGACTTTTTTATGGTAGGGCTTCAGCCTACTCCTGTTAAAGTAACTGGGAAGCCGTGTTCCGTAAATTGCTTCTAACTGGTAAGCACTTGACTCAAGTATGTGAGTTATAACATACGACCCCAACCAATGCACCTTGAGCTTCCTTGGACAATGTAAAAACTTAGAGTCATACAGAAGTACCATTTGTTTGACCACAAGTTTCTTATCCCTGATATGCCTATAATGCCATGATTTCTTGCGCACTTTTTCCTGTTTCAGACTCCATCATGTTATGGCCCGACGCTCATCCAGTTGAACCATGTTCTCAATCCGTTCTTCCTAATCTTGCTCATCAGCTAGACCTCCAGCGCACGTAATGCACAAAGAAGGTAACATAAATTCTGTAGGAAGATCAACTTTTGTGCCAAACACCAATTGAAAAGGTGTGGTTTTGTTCAATCTCTTATATGTTGTTCGGTAGGCCCAAAGAACAACATATACTTTGTCATCCCAATCTTTTCATCCCACATCAAAAATCTTGGTAAATGTGTGGCTCAAATTTTTGTTGAAATTCTTAGCAATTCCATTTACCTGAGGGTGATAGGGTGTAGTCTTATGGTGGACAACCATAAACTCATATAACAAAATTCAGATTGTCTCATTTAAAAAATGGGTGCCCCTATCACCGGTTAAACTTAAAGGACATCCATACCGGGTAAGAACATTTTCCCATAAGAACCTTGCTATTGTAGCCACTATACAATCCTTCGTAGGTGCTACTTTTTCCCATCTCGTAAGATAATCTATACAAGTAATGATATAGTGCAATCTAGTCCTACGCGTAGCTGGTGAAATAGGCCCTAAAAAGTCTATCACTAATTTCTCAAAGGGTTATGCACTTGTAATTTGTTGTAAAGGCATCTCATCCCTCTGTCCTGATCGACCTAGATGCCGACAATGGTCACATGCCTTACAATACTCCTTACAATTGTTATACAACGTTTCCCACCATAAACCAGTAAGTAGGATCTTTCATGCTGTAGCATCACTGACATAGTGGCCACCTGTAATACCACCATGGGCTTCCTCCATTATATCTTTTCATTCATGCTCTAATACACAGCAACGTAACACCTCATCTCTGCCTAACTTGTATAAGTCACCACTGATTAACATGAATGGTGCCATGCATATAGCAAGTTGATTTTTCTCCAAGGACCTCATGCCTTCTGGTGCCATCCCCATCCTTAGGAAGACATCAATGTCCTCTAATTCCATTGGTGTGCACTGTAACCTATACAACTATGCATCAAGCATGGTTTCTTCTATTGTTTGTGCTTCTTCACCTGATTGAACTCTAGACAAGTGATCCGGTCCAGAATTAATTTTCCCTATTTTTACCACAACTGTAAAGTCAAACTCTTGAAATAAGAGTATCCATCTACATATGCACCCTTGTAAGATGAGCTTGTTCACAAAATACTTCAATGCCATATGATCTATATAAAACACAAAAGGTGTGGCCAACAGATACTGTCAAAACTTGTGCAAGGCATATATCATGGACAAAGCCTTGCACTCTGTAGTGGTATAATTCTGTTCTGCAGGGGTCAACTTCCTACTAGAAAAAAAATGGGATGATCAACTATACCTTCTCTAGGTTGAGCTAAGACAACACCAATGACCATACCAGAGGTATCCATGTGAACATGAAAAGGTTTATCCCATGAAGGAAAGCACAAGATAGGCGTGGTAGTAAGTTTCTTCTTCAGTATCTCAAACGCGCACTACTGTGACTCCCCCCAATAGAATGCACCTTTCCCCTTGAGTAATTATTCCAAGGGTGTGGCAACTTTGGTATAACCTTTTATAAACTTACTGTAATACCTTGTATGACCCAAAAATTTGTGCACCTCACTCTGACTGGTAGGGACTTTTAAGCCTAAAATGACCACAACTTTAGCTGGATTGACTAGTAACCCTTCCTTGCAGATTATGTGTCCTAAAAGTATGCCAAAGGGAGTAGCAAAGATGCACTTCTTGATATTCAACGAGATACTGAACTATCTACATCTTTCAAACATTAAGCACAAATTGTCACAATGATCCTTAATTAGCCCATAAATGGTCCAATCATCAAGATAGACCTGGAAGAAGTTATGAATAAAATCCTTGAATGCTTGCACCACTATCCTTGAGAATACAGTAGGTGCATTCTTCAATCTAAAGGGCATCACAGTATAGGAAAAGCTTCCCCATTCAGTAGTGAAGGTGGTATTTTCTTGATCTTTCGGGGCAATCCTAACCTAATGATACCCTAAGAACCCATCTGTAAATGAATATTATTGCACCCAGCCAGTCCTTATAATATTTCCTCTATGAATGGCATAGGGAAAGGATCTGTAACACATGCTACATTCAAATCTCTATAATCAACACAAATTCAAATCCTACCATCATTTTTGATACTTATCACCATAGGACTGACCCATTCTGACTAATCCAATGGTTAGATGATCCCAGATTTCAACATCTTGTCAATTTCCTCCTTTACTTTCTCACACAAATTGGGATTCATTCGATAAGGTCTCTTCCTAAAAGGGCACACACTCCTTAAGCTTTATCTTCATTTCACCAAGTGATCAATACATGCCTTTAAGTTCATGGTATCCTCTTGGGAATAAGTCCTCATAGTCTCAAAGTAACTCTATGATATTTGCCACTTCTGACTCTGACTAGTAATCCACAATTATCACTTCCTTAGGTTCAACGTCTATGCCAATATTTACCTTTGTTGTCTTCATAGGTCATGATATGCACATGTATCTACATCCGTACTATCTAACACCTCATGTGCTCCATGTGAATGATCAAATTCCAAGTGCTCAACTTCCTCATCATCAATTATGTAAGCCAACTTCCCCTTGTCTTTTTCCAGAGAAGTGAACTCAAGTAGTATGGTATCATCTACTTCTTCCTCAAAATGTGCCCCTGTCCTTGTCTCACCAAATAATTCCTGAATAATTTCTTCCACTTTCCCACTGTCTCCCATGGTTAAGCACTCGATAAAGCTTAAAGCCTTGTTCACTAGTGGTGTAGATGAGAAGAAGTCAAAAGTTTGGATCATCCCTGCAGTCGAATTTTGCCAATTGCTAGTGTCGCGATGTAATTCAACATATACATACCAAGCATGCGCACAACCTTGTAGAGTAGAATAAAACTGATGCACCCAAAGTGAGGGCAGTAATGCTTCCTATCCTGCTATCTAGAGTCCTCACACTGCTGGATATGATGCTGAATAGGTTGATCACCATGATAAGGGAAAATCTTTGTAGGTGCATTACTTCTTGAAAACCTGGTTGATAAGGCGGTCCCAACCTCTCCCCATTCCAAGAGGTTATCCCTATGAACCACCCACTAGCACATTCCTATCCCACCCAAAGTATATGATAGCATATCTCAAATTTTAATCTGGTCAGGCCAGTTTTCCTCCATTTCCTGTAAGAATCCAACCAGATCTTCGGATCCAGTATATTGGGGTATTGAGTGACCTGTACATCAGATAGAGTGAAAACCCTTTTTTCAAGAAATCGTGCACTTAACTTCACACCCGACCAGTTCATAAGTACCATGAGCCCAATTATCACAAGCAATACTGGTAGTATCACTGATTGACTGAGAATTTTCCCAATGAAGGATTCCTTCCTTAGATGGCTCATTGACCTTTGGGTCTCAAATAGTGTGTATATAATTTTTGTTAAAGTATTCTTCACTCAAAGGTTCCATATATGGTATGGATTTCCCATCTGTCAATGGTATTATGACCCTTTCATCCTTGTACTCGAAGTTGATATACCCCTTGTTAACCTTAAATCATCATTGTTTGTATAACACGAAGGGTTCCCAAGCAAAGCTGGGAAGCTATCTGCTTCCACAAGTGCTAACACTTCAAAGTCTCATGTGAACTTGGCCCCTTGTATAGTGATAGATGCATCCTTCAAAACTCCTATGGGAGTAGATTTTGTTCAGTTTTCCATGAACAATACATTAGATGATGGTTGCAATGGAGGTCTCCCCATTTGTACCCATATATCTAATGTAAGTACATTCACTTCCGCAGCGGTGTCAATCAAACTATTACTCAACAACCAACCATCCATAATAGCATTCAAAGTGATCTCCTTGTCATAGTCAATGCTATCGGGGGGGAGATTCACATGGAGTATTTGTCTTCCTGTCTCAGTTCCCACGCGCAGAGTATTCCCCTTCAACCAATTTCCAAATAAAGGAATAATATTCTCCTGGCGCAAAATTCTACATACCTCTCTGATGTCATCAATATCAGATGAGGAATTTTCTGTATCCTTATGCTCCAAATTTCGAGACTTCTCTTCCAAAAACTGTATTTCACCTTGAAGGTTTCTAAGGATCTCCATAGTTTCCTGATAGAATTATTTATGATGAGTTAGATTTGGATACCTAGCATGCAAAACCTCCTCCCTAGTGATTGTTGGCTTCTGTTGCAATACCTCTTTCATGCGTGCCACCTCAGCTCGTGTGGTTATCTTGACTATTACTACCTCAGATTCTAGTGTTAACTTGGGCAGCCACTGATTCTATATCACGCACTAGATTCTAACCATCCCTGTGCCTTTGTTTTCTTGCTTGTGCTGCTTACTGAGATGCTCATACAAGTCCAGACACTCTTCATAACTATGCCCCTTTCCACAAAATGAATAGGAAATATTTTGCAGGCATTCACACCTATAATGGTCAGGTGAGTTGCATGTATAACAAGTTCTTTGAGGGAATTCACCTCTTCCCCCACCTCGACCTTATCCTCCATATCTACCTCGATATCCTCGTCCTCTTCCACGACCTCCTTCAAATCTTCCATCATTCCTATAATAGTGCACTTGATTACAATCCCTATCCTGATGCTCATTCTTTCCTTTATAACTATCAGCCACACTCGCATGTCGTGCCCCAATATAAATGACATTATGGATCTAGCCAATTAATCTACAATCTTCAGTATCATGGGTCGTAGACCTACAAATTTTACAAAAAGAGGATACATTCTTCCTGATCATGCGTTGTAGTAAGGGGTAGTGACTAGCATCATGATTCAAATGGAAAATCTCATAGTCTAACAACATTGAATGTATAGATCTGTGAGGGAAAATATCCTTGGTGTGGCCTTCCACTTCACAATCTGTACACCAGATTCCTGAGTGCATCTCATGAGCTGAGTTTGCTGATAATTTCTCTAACTGTTTTTCCATAGCTGCTATCTGAGCCTCCAAGAATGGACTAACTCCAATGTCAATGCTCTCAACTGCCTTAGCATGTAGAGATGCTTCTAATGCTTCACACGGGTTGGTATAAGTCTTATGCAATAGTGCTCTTTGAAATGGAGTAATCAATCCCCTGAAAAACGATTATGCATGCTGACTTGCATGTATATCATAGGAGAGTTTGGATAGAAGTGTTTTAAAATGGGCATCATACTCACGTACAATTTTAGTAGTGCCTTACTTTATATCCTTAAGTGTGCTTATACTCTTCTGCTCAAACTCTGGGATATGGAACTCTTTTAAGAAAGCATCTTTCAATGCTACATAATCAATACAAGTTTGATTGGGATCAAACTTCCTATACCAGTTATGCGCGCGCGCTTGTAACGTAGTAGAAAATTGACTTGCCTTGCACTCATAAGCCATGATACCTTTCGTGCACCAAAATATTTCACACATAAGAATATGTTCAGTAGCATCCTTGATACCTATGTGCTCTGGGAGACAAAGAGACATCTACATATAAATGTTTTGGGGTTGCTGCGGGCTTTGACCACCTGACCGAGAACCTCCTGGTTTCCTCTACCTCCAAAACCACTTGAACCACAGTAACTAGAACTTCCCATGCCTCCTGATCCTCCTCCTGAAGTTGGAATAGGGCCCTTAGATGCACTCCCATGTGTCCCAACAATGGTACTATATTGGACCCCTATAGTCTGTGAAGTATTCCTAGTTCTAGAGATGAATCCCACATTTGGCACGCTCATATTATATGCAGATGATGAGCCTTAAAATGTACCCCCAAAGAATAACAAAGCTGTTTGTGCTGCCATTGATGTAATTACTATCTGACTTGTTTTTGCTCTTTCACTTCCTAAATGAAAACTTTTTTTACCTGTTGTACTATATACTGGAAAACCAAGTGCAAGGGCTAAGTTAGCAGGTTGGCTTAGATGCACTCCCGTGGCCCAGGTCATATCTGCTGACATACTTCCATGTGAGGCTGAAGAGGGTTCTCTGTCATGCTTTCCTAGATGGGGGAGTTCCTGATGCTCTAGCTCTTCTTCATCCTCATGAGCCTCAAATCCTTCACAAGCCATTTATCTCCACGATTCCATCCATTCTGCAACTTCTTGCTTCTTCCATAATTCCCTCTCATGCACCTCATCATACTTCATCCACCTCTCTTCCCTCTACCACCTCATCATACTTCTTGCTTCTTCCCTCTGCCATGCTGCCGCTAGGTCTGCCATCTTTCACCAATCCTATTCTTGCCCCCGCGCATGGAGATTTTTAACTTGCCATGGGTTTATCTTCCAAGTTCAACGTTACCATCGATATCTTGATTTCCAGTGGAATACCTTACAAATACGTCCCTCTAGGATACCATAGGAACTAGAACTCAGCTACCTCTAGGCACAAATAAGTCGAAATTAAATACTCCACAATATAGCTATTTAGAACACCACGAAACTAGGTATATACCGTGTGAGTCCAGATCAACTCAGCATCATATAGTGTTTGAAATTCCTCCTGTGTCTAAGCAAGTGTGTGATACCTCCAATTCTGCTTAGACGCATATGCAGTAAACCAATCATATAATTCTATGAGAAAGATAGCAAAGAAGCTTTTGTACAAACTTTCATACAAATTTTTCTCTACTGAAGTGCGTGCGTTAAATCTAGATCTAGTGCTAAACCTTCATGCGTATTATTCCTCCAAGTCATGAATCCACTCTTTAATGCTCACCAAAGTTATCCGGTATGTCTTCATCATGAACCATCCTGAAAACAACTGAAAAAGAGGTCCCGACAACGGAACGAATGATGCAACCTAAAATTCTCAGATAACACCTAGTCACGCTGGCACATCACTCAGCATAGGCTGAGCGCTCACCCGAAGCACGCTAAGGTACCAGGTTCCTCTTTAGGGTTGTTGTAGTAGGATTGTAGCATGGTGAAATGATGAGTACATATAGTTAGAAACTAATCCATCATTACACAGTTATACCGAACCAGATCTATAAAGGATGCATCTAAGTATAAATCATCAAGAAATCAATAATATGCAATGATAACACATATAAGACACTTTGGTTCAGCCAATATTCTTCATATATTAAACATGACAATAATGTAGAGGCTTGATACAATAATAGTCATGCGCGCATGGATCTATTACAATTATCCAGTCTCATGCACTCATGAATCTCTAACCCTTCAACATGGTATATCAACTATGTGATTCATCTAATATATATAGGGTGGGGAACTTTCCCTTCACCACTAACTATGCCAAAAATAGGTCACATGCTAATAATAGCCATACGCCGTTTACAACTATAGCCATACATGAGATTATTTTATCTATAGATCACTTACAGTTAACTAGAGTGATGAATCTATTCTTAGATTACTTCCATGAAAGAGTACTTCGATATGATCCTCGAAATATAGACAAACCGTGGCACGTAAGTCTTGGCATCGCTTTGTGTGTTCTGCACGCCAGCCTCTAAAAATAGACTTGATCTACAAAATCAGCTAAGTCCTGAAAGTCTAACTCTACACCTCCATGCGTAACACCTTCCTATTCCTTCATGCCTTTGATCCCATCCTATTTTTCCACGCGG
Source organism: Taxus chinensis (assembly GCA_019776745.2). NCBI lineage: Eukaryota > Viridiplantae > Streptophyta > Pinopsida > Cupressales > Taxaceae > Taxus > Taxus chinensis. Next base: position 374,117,081 of record CM034148.1, read on the forward strand.
ACTCTATGTGTGAGAACTGCTAAGTGTTTTATCTGATCAACATCCCATACTCTTGACACATGGCCATTAATGGTTTGTCTCGAAAGCTCATGGCATTATCAACAAATATTTTGGTAGGTACTCCAAACCTAAAAATTATATGATTTAGGATAAAATCCATAACAACCTAATGAGTTTCTTTCTTAGTAGGGATAGCCTTGACCCACTTGGTGAAGTAATTGGTGGCCACCAATATCCATCTGTGTCTTGCAATTGAAGGATCTGATATATCCCCAACTAAATGCATATCCCATTGTTTAAAAGGGGCTTCAATTGATACTGGTTGTAAAGGGAGAGAACCTGAAGCCTTCATTCTTCCAAAAAATATTTGAAAAATTTCACATTTTCTTATTAACAAGGCCGTATCTTTAAAGAGTGTGGGCCACCAATAACTAGCCCTTAAGATATTGTGGGAAATTACTCTTCTAGAAAAATTACCCCCACATACTCCCCCATGAAAATATGCAATTAATTTGGGAGCTTCATCTTCAACAACACATATTAGGAGAACCCCTTAAGGATTCTTCCATGCCAACCCATAATCAGTGACGTTGTAATTTTGGGAGGCTGAGTGTCCTTATTTCATTCTTATTTAAATGTCTAAAACACTCCAAATTTCTAAGGTAAAATATGATGTCCATGTACTATGCAAAACTGAAAATTTTCTCATGAACATTCATATCTCCCTCCTCAACTTCATTTACCTCCATCACTTGTAGATTTCTTTTTGCCATTAGCTTTTCCAAGCCTAGACCTCTAACTAACTTAGTATTCTGAATATCCATGTCATATTCTTGCAATTTGTTCACCCATCAACATATTTTAATTGAGATTTCGATTTTTGACAAGATGTCTTTGACCATGGTATGAGGAACATATGCTATGATTTTGGAACTTAAGATATATGGCCTAATTTTTTTTGTTTCTGTAACCAAGGTAAAAGCCTACTTCTTCATGATGGTGTATTTCAACTCACCCCCTTACAGTGCTTTACTAAAGAAAGCAATTGGCCTTTCACTTCCCTCCTCATCCTTCTGCACTAATATAGATGTAATTGTATTTTTAGAGGAAAAATAAAACATTTGAAAAGATTTTTTTGTAATCAGGGGATGCTAAGATAAGATCATTCTTTAGTGCTTCCTTGATTCTAGTAAATCTTGGACACCTTTCTCTTCCAATTTGATAATATGATCCTTCTTTAGCATACTTGTGATGGGGATAGTCATCTTAGAAAAATTAGAAATGAATCTCCTAATGAAGTTTATATGACTAAAGAAGGATTGAATTCCTTTCTTGGTTGTGGGAATAGGAACTTTTCCAATAGCCTCCACTCTTTCAGGGTCAATAGTGACCCCTTCCTTAGATACAATGTGCCCCAATAGATTTTCCTTTTGAACCCCAAAATGACACTTCTTAGGGTTCAATCAGATGCCATACTCTCTACATCGCAACAACATCTTCTCTACATGTAAGTGATCATTCCTCTTTCTTGAGAATATTGTCACATCATCATGGTACACAATAATAAAATCATTGATGTAAATTGAGAATGCTACATCCATATCTCTTTGAAATGTAGCTCCAACATTCATCAGGGAAAATTACATTCTCACATACACATAGGTACCCCATGGAGTGGTCAAAGTAGTTGTAATTATTTTTTATTGTTTTACTACCACTTGGTTATACCATGAGAGTCCATCTAGAGTAGATAATAACTCAGCTCTAGTAACCAGTTACAACATGTTATCCATATTAGGCAATGTATAGTTGTCTTTAATTGAGACCTTATTCAAATTGCTAAAGTCCACACAAAACCTTATATCTCCATTTCTCTTTTAAACTAGCACTAGGTTTTCCACCCATGAATAATATCTTGTTAGCTATATGATGCCTCCATCCCTTAATTTTTCAACTCTTCTTGCATTTTGAGGGAAATGAGTGGATTGATTGGCATTTTCTTTTGCCTAAATGGCCTGGAATTAGGTTCTAATGGTATATCATGTTGGAAAAGGTATTCCCTATATGAATTCAATTCTAAATATGATCATGCCAAGTAGTCTTGGTACCTTTTTAACAGCTCGACATAAGACTTATTTTCTTCTTTACTCAGGTTACTACCTAGCCATATTTTTCTAGGTTTTTCCTCAGTCCCCAAGTTGTGCTTCTCCACATCTCTTGAGGCTGACATAGGTCTATTAACAATCTTGTCAGCATTATCAAAGTTTGACTCTAAAGTATCCAAACCTCTTGGAATGGTATTGGTATTTAATTGAATAATGTCTTTTCCAAATAGAGTTTCTTTACCATCATAGACACAAACCATTGGTTCTCAGTCCACATTTTGGTTTGTAAACTCTCCTTTGTTCTGTAAGAAACTTTGAACTTGGGAATCATCTTAAAAAACCTTCCAATCTCTAACATTATCAAGGACATATGGACTTGACAACACTTCTATATCATTTTCATAGTAAGGAGATATTGTACAATTTTCAAATCTAGATCCCAATGCTGCCAACATGTCTACAACAACATTCTAATTTATGTCATGGTATATTATGTTGAAATATTCAAACATTTCAATAAAGTCCCAAACTACATGCTTATATTGTTTCATTCTTTGATACTTGGTTGCATACAATTTCCTAATTTGTTTGACAACCAAATCTGAATATCCTTTAACAATAATGTCCTTAATACCATACCTCCAAGAAATCCTTAAACCCAAAAGTAGTTCATATTCTGTAATATTGTTAGTGTAATCAAATATGAGTTTAAAGGAAAAACTGAAAGCCTCCTGGTTTGGAGACACAAGGAATATACCAGCACCATTCCCAAATTTAGAACAAGCTCCATCAAACATAGAACTCTAGGAAGATCCAATTTTCTCAGGAAATTAACGCTTATCAATGCTATTCTCTTTAAAATATACATAGCCCATAAAATTATCAACATCTACATCTATATATAATACTTCATAAGAAACATTTTTAGGGTCTTAAATCATATGTAACATATTTTTGTCACTATATAATTTAACAAGGATTCCCTCTACTAGTATAGTTGCATATGCCATGTCCATATGTACACTCCCACCCACACTAGAATCCCAATTTCTTGACAATAACATTCCCCACTTGGCAGGTAGGACAATCCACAATAACTACATTCACAGTTAAAAATTTTCCCGAGTAAGATACAAATTGCACTACTAACCCTTTAAGATACCCAATCACCGAAACCTCCCTTGAATCCATAGCGATGCATATCCAAAAGATGCTAACTTTGATATTTAATTCATTCATTACCTCAAGAGGCATTACATTACATGAGGCCGCTGAATCAAACATACATTTTTGCACTAATCTGTCCTTGATGATTAAAGTAGTATAGAAAGGATAAACATAAACCTAATATTTAACAAGAGAAGTACCCAGATATACCTCAAGTGATTCTCCCAAGTCTTCCAATTCTTTTGGTACTTCCAGTTCTGCAATGATAAGGGAGTATCCACATTATTCACATTCTTGTTTGGGTGTATTACCTCCTATTCAAATCCAAAATATTCAAATGCCTTTTTTCTATGCTCAGGGATCCTAAATAATTCAACAATAGGAACAATGACTTTGATTTGACTCAACATCTGGGCTATATCACAAGGGATGTATTTGGGTAAGACTATATTGGGAGGGAGAGTTACTGCCCCTTCTTGTGATATGAGATTATTTACAACTTGGGCATGATTTGGGGTACATGTTTTATATGGAGTGACTATGCCCTTTCCATGTGTATCCTTTTTAGGGGGATCCTTTGGGATATTAGTGAGAAGTAGAGTTTTTGGCTTGGCTTGTATCCCTCCTCCTTTGAAAACTTTACTTCTGAGATTGTATTCATTTTCCTGAGTAACCACTGCATTCATCAAAATATTCCTTTCTTCCTCAGAAGAAATTCCTCCATCATACTTATTAATAATTAGAGCTCTCAAATATTCAAATTTATGATTAGGTAAATCAAAAGTTTGCACCATATAAACTTCAATATCATCATTAGGAGGAAGAGGAGACACCCGGTGAATGCAATCCCAAAAAATTTCTACAGCCCTGAAACTTATCATCTCAGTTGAAGTGACACCTTTTTGTGGATTATCAGGGCACTCCATCATGCATACATCATTGTAAGTTTCATCATCACCTGCCTCTTCAATTTACTTATTTAGATCACACGGGGGATGTGGTAAGAGAAAATTATCACACTAATCAATAACATGGTCTTCTTCTACCATGAAAACCCTAGCAATCAAAGGATCAGGGACCAACTTATTTTCTCTAGGTTGTGGCTATTTATTTCCTGATCCCATGGGCCCTTTTCCTCTTTCATTTGATCTGTGATCACCTCTAGGATGATTTCCAAATCTATTTTGGCCCTGAGGTTGGTGCTAGCCTTGATAACTTTTTCCTATTCCTTTTACTAATCTGGTAATATTATAATATATTTCTTTAACTACTCCAGCCAGAGTCTTCACAACTTATTCCAAATCCACTGCCTTTCTTGACTAAGGTTTTTCAGGATTAATCAATTTGAAACCCTCCATATTAGGAGGTTTTCTTGTTTCCTTAATATTGCTTTCAATTTGCAAGGACATGGTGAAGGCTTGCCTTAAATTTAGAGGTTTCTTATCCCTCAAATAATAAGTGACTTTCTTGTCAAAAGCATTAGAATATTTAATTAGGCAGGACTCATCACTAGGCCTCAAAATTATGGGTAGTCTAGTCAAAGCCTTATTAAATATAGTGTTAAATTCTTGAACAAGATCATTGGGATTATTTTTTATATTCTCAAACTCAGATAAGAGGAACCTTGGGCAAGTCTTATTCCCATACTATAATTTGAAAGCATTCTTCATCTCAATCCATGAATCTATTGAGTTGTCTGGTAAAGCTTTATACTAGTCACGTGCATCTTCTTCAAGAGTGTGAATGAATAGATTTACATATACATATTCATGTTCTATTTCAAAATACTCAATCATATTAATGAAGAGTTTTAAGTGCAGATCACCAGTGATGGAATTATTTCCCTAAAATTCGGGAAACCTATTTCTTACATCTTGTGGTACAATATTAGGATACTCAACCATGACTCTGAACTCTATTGGTCTAAACACATTGACAATAAAGGGAGGTCTAGGTGGAGGATGGGCCATGTTATTATGAGGAGGTGATCCTATAGGAGGATTAAAATGGTGTGGGATAAGAGGTATTTGGGACACATGTATATGATCCTCAAAGTCAATATAATTTAATGACTCAGTCTCACAAAAAACCCTATTAGTTATAAGTAATAAAGGATGGAGGTGAGGGATACCTATTCTAGTTATAAATGATGGACCTTCACCAGTTGGAGTTTTTAGATTCATATGAGGACTTCCTGATTCTGAATTGTCTGAAGAAGTAGAATAATCCTTTATTATAGGTTGATAACTTTCCATTAATGACACTACCTTCTCTCCTAACTTTTGATCCCCCAACACTTTCCTATATTGTTTATTATTTGGGTTTGTTTTTCCAATCTCTAGAAACAATATTCTAGTATGATATTTGTTAAATAAGTACCTTCTTCCTTCTAGCTTTGCAAATATCAATAAAAAATCTCAATTGTCAAAGCTTAAGACATTTAAATTTACCAGAAATTCTAAACAAAATATGGATTCACCACTAAGGATTTTCACCTTAAAGGTGTAAAATGATGTAAATGACTTGTAAATTACACGTCAATACTCAATTTATATAAATATTGACAAATCAGAGCATCCTTTGTCAATATTTACCACTAACAAAGAAGATTTAGTGTATCGTTTGCTTAAACTAGGAAATACCATGCAACTAACTTCTGATCTTGCTTAATTTTCAAAAATCTTAACAAATGATTACATTTAGACCACATATTTACATCTAAACATGTATGAAACGTTACCAAAGTCCAATATTTGTATCTATTTACACAAATTTACCTGGAAACGACACGAGAGCAATGTTTATACCCAAATAGGTCCTCCCTTTGTGGCCGAGCAACATAAATAGAATGTGAAGAATGCTTAGAGGATGATAGATCTAGATTTGTGTCATTTTATAGTGGGGGAAGGATCTCATCATCTCTTTATCACTCAATCTCGAAGGAGTTAGGTAACACCATGCTGAGGGTATGACCTACCCTCCTACTTTAGGCTCTGCCTTTAGCTAGGGTGAGAGGACATGTTCTGTAGTCTGTAATTGTGAGTGGGGTGGATGTATCAATAATATTTGACACTCCTTTATATAGTAATTGAAAAAATATCTAGGAAGACATGGTCAATTAAGAAAAGGCTAACTCTCACAAGTTTTCACTTCTAGAAAGTGCACATGTCTTCTAAACAAAATTCAGACTAGTGAAGATGATATGAAACTAACATGCTTTAACATATTATTGGATTTAATGAGGTAATAATGGGTAGTTTTGGTAGGATTAGTTAGTTTTGGTTGTATTTGATTTGGGGAATTAAGTAGGATAAAGTTGATTATACCTTATTTCAAGTAACTTTTAATAAATGTTGGGAGATATACTAAGTGCAAGAAAAATATACCTTAAATAGCTCATAATGAACCTTTAGCCAGAAGATGTACACTCATGGAATCCCAAGAGTTCATGGTCTCACACAATATTTAAGGATTAAAAAAAAAATTCATGCTGAAGACTTAATAAAACATCAAAGATTCACAATTTATCACACCTAAGATACACTCAAAGGATCACAAGAAACATTTAACAAAGTGGAGACATAATGACTTTAAAATTGTTTACTACAAAAATGAAATGAAATCTCTTCTCAACAGTGTAATTAAAATTTCTAGAATGCTACTAGAATGATAAATTTCTATGTGACATAAAGGATCTCTAAAATAAGATTGCAATGAGAGCATGAATAAATATTTTACTGTGTATCATCTTGACAACAGATAAAAAAAATGCTCATGATTAACTCAATTAATTCAATGCTCATCAAATTTATCAATAAGTGAAAGTAGATCTACAGTCTCAGTGTTTGTCAATGGCTGTACACTTGCAACCATTTGCGAGATTATTTAAAGGCTCAAAGAAAGTAATAGGTTTCTCAGATGAGTTCTTGGGAAAATGGTCTTTCTCTTAGTTTTCCTTTCTCTTCGAAAAAATATTAGAAAATTTTAACCCCCCTTCTGCGAGATTATTTTCTTCAAATTTATACAATTCTATTGACTCATTTGCTTTCCAAATTTTTCCCCGAAAGTGTGAATCTTCAAGGGAATATCCCCCTTTACAAAATATATTTTAATCCACGTTATTCTCATGAAGGTGCCTTGTCAAATGTTTCCAGGTGTGAGAAATATGAGCCTTCCACGTTTTCACTCTATTTATGTACGACTAGGATGCCATGTCATCACTTTTACCCACTTATTTAATCATTCTTTTCCCTTGGTGAATGGAAATATTCTTTTAATGATTTTTGAGAGCCTCCAGGTGATTTGATTTGAAAGATGCTCTTATTCACTTTTCTAGAATCCGTTTTGAATGTTGTATATTTATTTTCATGTCTTTTGGGTTAGTTATCACGCATGATTCTAGTCAAATTAGATCAATTTATCAATTTTTGCTCAATGCCAATTCATTTCAACTATTAAATTACTCATGCAAATATATTTTTGAGATCTTAGGAATAATTTCACCACAATTGTACCGAATTCAACTTGACTATCTCAAATTTCCTATAAAAATGCACGACTTCACTGTTTCACACTTTCTTCTTTACATATAATAAATTTGAGGAAATCCATCTGTACTATGGCAGAAAAACCAATGACACCTAGTTTGAAATAAATATCTACTAAATATTTGCATTCTATCTTCGATTTTTCAAGTCAAGAAGAAAAAATGTAAGGATGATGTTTGACACTGCTGATCCTGATGATTACACCAGGGATTTAACAACTTGAACTATTCGAGTTGCTCTCGTGAGAAGACTTATGAGGAAAAGTCCTATTTTCTCTTCTTTTCAGATGATTTATTTTCATCTATTTAGGCTTGAGCATCAAAGGGTTCCTAAGGATTTGAGGAAATTTTGGAATGTAAGTAGGCCCTGTGTCTAGGATTTGACCAACTGCAACTGCCCCTACCTTTGTTATGAAGCATTTATTACAAAAGAGATTCTTTTGGAATCTTATGTGATTTATGGAGAACTTTTGTTGAATACAATGCCCTCAATTTATCATCAACTAAATGCATTGGAGAAATGTGTTTTGGTCTTGGAGGAAAAACAACCAATGACTACACCCCTCCATCTCATGAACCATCAATTTATTTTGTGAGAAAACATAAGGGTGAGTCTAGCTCTGGGTCTTTTGTTCCAATTAATACTTTCATGCCTTTTACTCTAGTCATTCCAGAATCAGTTGTGGTTACACGTCAATCTCAAGGTTCCCAACCAAATTCTTCTGCAAAAACTAGAGGGAAAAGGATATTTTTTAAAGTTGGTTTAGATATGGGTGAATGGGCCTCTTCTTACAAGAAGAGATTAGAATTTCTTAGCCTGTTAAATGGTCCCTTGTCCATCCTGGATGATCTTAAATCAATGGGAATGTCTCACACACTGGCAAGAGATGTTATTTTTGTTCAAATGGCACTAGGGATGGATAAACATGGGTATAGGAAAAACAAATTGGTGAAAAAACTTCCTCTTTGTAGAGAGGATTTTGTGGTAAAGGATTCTATGGTATTGAATGTTTAAAGTTTCTCATTATCATATTTTATTTTGTAATAAAACTTTGGTGGATATATGTAATATTTACTCTCATGGGCCGGGGAACCTATAGATCCCCATTTAGCTTTTTTAAAAATGCAAAAAGTACAAACATCTCATTAGTTTATATGATTTTAAAAATGGACACAAAATTTCATCCATGAAATATAAAAATCTAATGCATTGTATCAAATTACAATTTATATTAGATAATAACAAGTTTTAAAAGTAATTTTCATCCTTCATGAAGTAATAATATCAAATGAAACACTAGTAACAAATGAATTATGAAAAGAAGATAAAGTTTTAAAAATGACAAGCCTAATCTTGTTCATCATCTTTCATGTCTGCACCCTTTTCTTCTTTAGTTTCTTCTCTTGCTTCTTCTTCTTCTGGTAGCCTTGCCACATATGCATCATACCTTCAAAAGAGATAATTGATTTCTTCTTCATCTAGCCTTGTATGGTTTTGTAAGATCAATGGCTGTCTTGCTATTGCATCCACACAGTAGCCCATTTTTTTCTTGTATTCCAATTTCTTGGATTTTAACTCTGTAATTCTGTTCTCAATTTTCCTCATTGTTTTAATAACTTCATAGGAGAATTTTTCTTTCTAGATGTTTTTCTCAAAAGAGATGAAGAAGAAATAAATTTTTATATCACCATAACTCTTCTTGAATTTGTAAAAAACCATATCTTAAAGTTTTAAATCAATAACATCTAAAGTATCATCGACCCATTTCCTTTTAACTTCTTTTTTTCTTTGATCCCATTCAAAAATTCCACCTCGATCTTTGTTAATTCATCCATAACATGTTGATTTAATTTGGCATAATCCCTTTTTTTTCAACCAATTCATCACTGAGTTGAGTTATACGGTCCAACTTTGGAAAAATTCCTTCAAAGTAGAAGATTTCGTTATCATACTGCTTAATTATTTCATAAATTTCATTAAGCCTATTCTTGAGCTCTGCATACTTTATCTTGGCTTCTTCAATTTCTTTATTTCCCTTTTTTTTTCAATTTCTCAATTGACGTGTTTGAAGCAGTCTAGAATTTACCAGTAAAATCCCAAGCGTGCTAGCACATCACTCAACCTAGACTGAGCGCTCACCCGAAGTGCACAAAGGTGTCATGCACCTCTTTAGGGTTGTTATTACAGGATGTTAGCATGATGAAGACTTAATGCATTCAGATCAATAATTAATATAACATTCTACAGAGCATAACCAAATATAGATATTAAAGAATCATGAATCACACGATAAACATAACGAAATCATTCATGCAGTAAGAAACTATAACCTTGGTTAAGACCTTGATTCAACTAATAACCTCCATTATATTAAATGTATTAATACACAAAATCTTCCTTACAATAACAATAGTATACGCTTATGCACGTAACATAATTTCACAGTAATTCTATCCTTACACATATTTCTTTGTATATATATATACACACACTCCACAGACCAATACATATTTATAAGGGTGTGGAATTTCCCTTCACCACTTATCTAATCCCCAAATAGGTCACATGATATTATTAGCCACCCATGCAAGTGTGCTAATAATATAATTCTTCTAGTTAACTGTCAGTAGGTAAATCTATTTTCAGCTTGTACCCATGTAAAGAACTTTCGTAGCCGATCCTCCAAAAATAGCCAATGCATATCACACAATTCTTTAACCATTTTGTGTGTTCAGAACACTATCTCCAAAAATAGCTCATACACATGAAAATGGCTGAGTCCCAAGTCTATCTATCTTCTTCGTGCACGATCCTTTCCTAACCCTTCAGTGCCTTTGAACATGCTTTGTTCTTCCGCGTGAACCTTTTGTATGTTTTTCGCTAAGTTCCATATTTTTACTAACCAACATTACCCGACACTAATTGAATTTCCACCCTGGATATGGTGTCTCCAAAATGAATCAAAGAATATGAATAGAAGAATAGAAAGAATTTTTATCCATAAAAGAATTACTTTACCCCGTAGCATCTTCTGCTTCAACTGGAAGAATAAATTTTGGATATTATTCTTTTATTTCTACCTCTAAATTTTTTCAATCATTGAGCGCGGCCTCTGATTTTTCTAGGATATCTACTACAATTGACTCTAGCTCATCTTGTGCAATCTATCCTTTCTCATTCTGCAAGACCAAAACAATGTTGGACATTGCAGTCATTCTTCCTTCTAATAAGTCCATATTTTACGCGATGAGTTTCCCAAGCTCATTTAGCCTTTCTTTGTGTGGTTCTTATGTGGCTATAAGGGCCTTGTGATTTTTCTTGACAAGTGCTAATCATTCTACACGACCCAAGGTCTCATCCTTCATGGATTTCGGGACTTCATTGTCTTACATAATGGTCCTGGTCCTTATAATAGCTTCTGGGGCTGTATAAATATTCAATGCTTGATATAATTTCTTCAGTTCATCATGTAAGATTTGGAACAATCCCTCATATGCTGCAATATTCCTCATCACCGAAGCTTTTTCCCTCTTATAGATGGGGTGGAGTATTCACATGCTCAACTTCTACCCTATATGTAAGCTTCCTCCTGCCTCTATGCTCCAAACCACCACTATCTTCATGCTCCTCTTCTTCATCATATAATTCTATTATCTCTGTGGGCTTAGGTGCTGGAACATTTTCCATTGTATGCTTACCTTTTGGTGGCCTTGGGAGCCCGAACTCATTCTCCACATACTTATTTCTCTCTATCCTAGGCTTGAGTTGAAGGTACACAAGCGCTGCTCCAACATCTCCAACGACCAAGATGACTGGCTTCATGCTTATTATATCTGAGATAAGCCTCTCAATGTAGGAAGTTTGTGTTGGATATACATATGATTTTCTCAGTGTATGGTAGTCGCAATCTACCTTGTCTGCATTGAAGCTTAGGTAGTGTGCATCTGAAAACCAATGAACCGATGCCTGAAAATATCATGTTGTGAAGGCATATGGTAATTTACACCATGGGCTCCAAGCCCCATCTTTCATGGAGAACCACATGATGCAAAATTGATGGTATACCGCGAACTGCACAACCTGCCCTACTACCAAAGGTAACTCTTTGGGTATGCACCATTCTTCTTCAAATGCCACATGGAGCCTGTCACACCAATTCTCTACCCTTTTCTTGAATGGTCCACTCATTGATCCTTCACACAAGTACTTACCAAATATTTCGGCAAGTACTTGTTCTCTATAGGGTATTCCCATATTTTCTCCTTTGGTCCATCAGGCACCCAGATTTCCATAAACACCAGAGACAATAAAACAACCTCGAAACTGATTTTATCTCATGTTCATGCTTCTTTAATGATTCTCTTTGCTATGTGATCCATGAGATTGTAGATCACTCCTTGAGACATATTCCTTGCAATGTGCAACCACATTGTATTCACCTATGACCACCTTTCTTGGCCATTCAAATTTGTTACAAGATGAGCAGCTGCCTGTACTACTAGGTATTTCTTCAATTTGTCGATGTACATGCTGCCTAGACCCTCAGTATACCCCAACTCCTTCCTTATCTCTAGGAATGTGGCCTTATCAGTTAAATAACTATCTATATATGCCACTGTGCCTTTCAACCTCGTTACTATTGAGATCAATGTAGCTATGATCCTTATCCTACATCCTGTAAAGTAGAAGAAATATTCATGTACCCTACTCATCAACCATTAGTTCAATGGTTCATATTTACTGAATCAAGGGAGCTCATACAATTGGTAAACTCCAATATACTTCAACAACTTCTCCACAACATCGTCATACACCGACATGTCTTCTGCTGTGTACTTATTTGACTTTGTGTTTAATAACACATCTAAATACTTCTTATTTTTAGGTGTAAGATGGTTGAAATTACTGATATTTATCTTCTAGATGTGGGAATCCCATCCCTGACCCACAATCACATCCTCTGGATACTGTAATTTTGAGAAATTACTCTCAGGAGTCATTTCAACCTCTACTTCCACTTTCTTCTTCCCCTTAGCTGCTGCGGTAGGTGCTTTATTTGGTGCCATCTATAACTTATAATCTTCTAACTTCAAATATTTTCCTTCTATCTCCTATAACATGCAAACCCAAACCCTAGCTTGATTAAGTGTGCCCTAGTTGAAACTATGTGCCCTAGATCTTTTGCAACACATTTCTTTGCTCAAACCCTTCATGACTAGGGATGAAAGCTTCCTTTATGCAAAAATATTCTCATCAAATCACGATTCACAGTCTTCACACCTGAATACTCTTCTCATAGCTCATTCACACTTGGATCTTTCAAATTATTGTGATTGCAACTGTAAAAATGAACTTGCATCCTGTCCTTATATAGATTTTCAAAAATTTAGTACATTTATTGCTCCTTCACCTACAAAAAATAATCATTAATTGATCCTTTTTTCCATTTTCCGCATGGTACATCTTCGTGCCCCAGTCATAACATTCTAGCACACCCTCCTACCTTTTGGCTACAAACTTCTCTTCAACGTGATTCCAAGAACTCAAGTACCTTATCACCGTGCCTTCCACTAGTAGTCTTCATGACCCTCACTTACCTCGCATTATACTGTTCCATCATTTATATCCATCTATGGTCATCTTGTCTAGAAGTAATCTCTTTTCTAACAATTCTCCAACTTTGAATAACACCTGTAGTAGTTTGTTCCTATCATGTGTACTCATTTTAAATAGTCTTATACCCAGATATCAATAACCACCCCACACTAAGGGTATATGCAGTCCTATGTGCATATAAATTATTCAAATAGTAATTAGCATATGGCACACAACCACGCTTATTACACAAAAAAAGCAACTAAATTGACAATGCATAGTGACAAATAAGGAACTACATTAAGGAAATACATAATTGAAAATCTAATCTAAATGACAACACTTCCTTATTACAAACACCAAGAAGAATTATTTATAGTAGGGATTCATGCTACTCCCGTTGAAGTAACCCGATAACAATGTTCCATCAAGTGCATCTAATTGGCAAGCATTTGTTTCAAGTATGTGAGTGACAACATATGACCCCAACCAATGTACTTGGAGTTTTTTTGGATGGCACAAAAACTTAGAATCATAAAGGAGAACCATCTATCCAACCTCAAGCTTCTTATCCCTAATGTGCCTGTCATGCCTTGCTTTCTGCCTAGCCTTTTCTTATTTCTAACTCTAATGTGCTATTTCTCGTCGCTCATCCAATTTGAGTAACTTCTCAATCCATTATTCTAATGCTTATTCATTAGCTAGACCTCTAGCACACACAATACAAAAAGATGATAACATGAATTCCATAGGAAGAAATTCTTCCATGCCAAACACTAACTAAAATGGTGTGGGTTTGTTCAACCTTTTGTATGTTTTTCGATATACCCAAAGAACGATAGAAACTTTATCATCCTAATCCTTTCTTCCAACATCAAATTTTTTTGTCAATGTTTGGCTCAATTTTTTTTGAAAGCCTCAGTAGTCCCATTTTCATGAGGATGATATGGTGTAGTCTTATGGTGTGCAATCATGAATTCATCTAACAATATCCTGACTATCGAATTTAAGAAATGTGTACCCCTATCACTCGTTAAACTTAATGGACATCCATACCTTGTAAGAATATTTTCCCATAAAAACTTGGCTGTGGTAGCTGCTGTATAATCCTGTGTATGGGCCGCTTCTACCCACCTTTTAAGGTAATATATGCAAGTTATGATATAGCGTGATCTAGTCCTACACATGACTAGTGAAATAGGACCAAAAAAATATATATCCCATTTTTCAAATAGTTCTACGCTAGTAATGGGTCGTAGAGGAATTTCATCTCATTTTCCTGGTTTGCCAAGACATTGACAATGATCACATTCCTTACAATATTTATACAGGGTCTCCCACCATAATCCAAGGAGTAAAATCTTACGTGTAGTGGCGTCAAATACAATACCACCATGAGATTCTCCCATAATATCTATACGCTCATGCTATAACACACAGTGACACAATAATTCATCTCAGCCTAATTTGTATAGGTCATCGCTAATCAACATATAGGGTGCCGTGAGTATAGGAAGTTGTTTCTTCTTTAAGGATTTCATTCCTTCTGATGCCATACTTGTTTGTAGAAATACAACAATGTCCTTTAATTCAGATGGTGCTCATTTTAACCTATATAACTATGCATCATGCATTGTATCTTTAATTGCTTCTGCGTACTCCCCTGACTAAATTCTTGATAAGTGATCCAGGCCAGAGTTAATTTTCCCTAGTTTGACCACAACTGTGAAATCAAATTCTTGAAATAAGAGTACCCATTTGCATATATGCCTCTGTAAAATGAGCTTATTTACCAAATAATTCAATGCCATGTGATCTGTATAAAAGACAAATAGTTTAGCTAGCATGTACTATCTAAATTTGTGTCACACATAGATCATTGAAAAAGCTTATCGCTCTGTAGTTGTGTAATTCTATTTTTTAGGAGTCAACTTTCTACTAGAAAAATATATAGGATGATCTATAATACCTTCTCCTGGCTGAGCCAACACTACACCAATGGCTATGCTAGAGGTGTCCACATGTACATGAAATGGTTGGTCCCATGAAGGAAAATTTAGAATAGGCACGGTGGTAAGTTTCTCCTTTAATCTCTCGAATGCGCGCTCCTGTGGTTTTCCCCATAAGAACATACATTTCCCTTTTAGTAACTTCTCCAAAGGTGTGGAAACCTTGGCGTATACTTTTATAAAATTCTTGTAATATCCTGTATGACCCTAAAATCCACACACCTCACTATGACTGGTAGAATATTTTAGGCCAATAATGACTGCAACCTTAGCCAAATCGACCAACAAACCTTCCTTATAGATTATGTGTCCTAATAGTATTCCAAATGGTGTAGAAAATATACACTTCTTGATGTTAAAAGAGATACTCAACTATCTACATATTTCGAACATCAAGCACAAATTTTCACAATGGTGTTTGACCAGTCCATACACCGTCCAATCATCTAAATAAACTTGTAATAAGTTGTAGATAAACTCCTTAAACGCCTGGAAAACTATGCATGATAATACAACATGTACATTTTTTAGACCAAAAGGCTTCATAGTATAGGTGAATATACCCCATTCAGTAGTAAAGGTAGTATTTTCCTAATCCTCCTGGGAAATCCTAAGCTAATGATACCTAGAGAACCCATCTATAAATGAATAGATTTCACACCCTGCAACACCTTCTAGTATTTCCTTAGTGAATGGCGTAGGAAATGGATCAGTCACACATGTAGTATTAAGATCCCTGTAGTCTATATAGATCCTAATATGACCATCCTTCTTGATACTGATCACCATTGGACTCACTCATTCTGAATCATCTAGGGGCTTGATGATTCTAGACTTTAACATTTTGTCAATCTCTTATTTGAAATTTTCACACAAGTTGGGGTTCATCCTGTAGGGTCTCTTTCTAATTGGGCACACACCCTCTTTAGGATTTATCTTCATCTCCCCTAATGATTCATGCATGTCTTTAAGCTCATGGTACCCCCGAGGGAATAAAGAATGATAATCCCATAGTAATTCTATGATTTTTTCCACTTCAGAGTTTGACAAATGGTCTCCAATTATGGCCTCCTTAGGCTCAACATATGATCCAATATTCACTTTCTTTATCTTCATAGGTTCATGATAGGTGTGTGTGGTCTAATCTGCACTGTCCAACACCTCACACCTACCTGATGAATGGTTTACATCCATGTTTTCTACTTCTTCATCATCCACTAAGTAGACCATTTTTCCTTTCTCTTTCTCAAGGAAATCATGTGGAAGTAGTGTGGTATTGGCATCTGTTTCTTTAACAAAATGCACTCCTGAGTTTACTTCATCTAATAACTCCTGAAGGAGTTCTTCAGCCTTGGAACTATCTCCCATAGTTAAGTGATTTATGAGTTTTAATGCTTCTTCCACCAGAGGCTTGCTAGATAAGAAGTCAAACGTCTGGGTAATTCCTACAATTAAATGCTGCCAATTTCCAGTCTCTCTATGGATTTCTTCTTATACATACCAAGCACACACGTAGCCATGTAAAGTGGAATAAAACATGTGCACCCATGGCGAAGGTGGTAAAGCTTCTTGTCCTTCTGTCTAGAGTCTCTCACACTGCTGAACATGGTGTTGAACATGTTGATTACCATGATAAGTACATATTTGAGTAGGTGCATTTCTCCTCAAGAACCTAGTAGCAATAGCAATCCCAATTTCATTCCATCCTATGAGATTATCCTTATGGACCACCCACAAGTGCACTGTTATCCCGTGTAGGTTATATGCTAGAAAATTCCTTCTTTCTAGCGTGTTTATCCACTATTCTTCCATGGCACGCAGGAAAACCATAGGGTCTCCTTATGTAGTGTAACAAGGTATCGTGTTGCTACCTATTCTCCTAATATAACATGGTTTGCTGACCCTAGGGAATATGCTCTTTACTTCATGCCCTACCAACTCATAAGTGCTATGAGCCCAATTATCACAAGCAATACTTGTAGTATCACTAATAGACTGTGTATCCTCCCATTGAAGGATTCCTTATTTACATGGCTCAAGTACCTATGGAACTCGGATGACGCATACATAAATCATATTCAGGTCTTCTTCACTCAAGGGCTCAATATAGGGTGTATATTTTCCATCTTTTAAAGGGATAATAACTCTTTCCTCCCTTTTTTCAAAACTGATATAACCCTTGTTGAACCGGAGATCAACATTATTTTCATAACACCAAGGACACCCCAATAGATCTGGGAAGCTATCTGACTCTGCCAGCGCTAAAACCTCAAAATATCCAGTGAACTTAGCTCCTTGTATGGTAATGGATGCATCTTTTAAAATTACAATGGGAGTGGCCTTAGTCTAGTTACCCATGAACAAAACATTAGAGGATGGCTGTAATGGAGGTCTCCCCATTTGTACCCATGCATCTAAAGTAAGAACATTGACTTTTGTGCTTGTATCAATTAATATATTACTCATTAGTCACCCATCCACAACAACATTAAAAGATATTTCCTTTTCATAATCTAGGCTATGAGGGGGAAGATTTACATTAAGGATCTACCATCAAGTCTTAGTACTTACACACGGAGTGTTTCCTTTTAACCAATTTACCAATAGTGGAATGATATTCTCCCAACGCAACATCTTACACACTTCTTTCAAATCATCCATACCAGATTGGACCACCTTTGATGCTTTATTTTGCTCCATCTTCTATGATTGCTCCTTTAAATACTGTATTTCACCCTGAATATTCCTGAGTACCTCTATGGTTTCCTGGAAAACCTTCTTTTGATGGGCAGGATCTGGGTACCATGCATGTAGAACCTACTCCTTAGTGATGATAGGATTCTGCTATAATGCTTCTTTGGCGCACGCTGCTTTAATGCGGGTCATGATATTTATCTGTAATGCCTCAGTTTCTGGTTCCAACTTTGGAATCCACTAATTTTCTACAGCACGTTATACCTTACCATCCATGAACCTTTATTTTCTTGTTTATGCTACTTGCTAAGATGCTCATACAAGTCCGGGCACTCCTCATAACTATGGTTCTTTCCATAGAAAGAACATGTAATATTCTAAGGACCTTATTGCCTATAGTGGTCAGGAGATCCACATGTGTAACATGTCCTATGAGGGAGATCACTTCTTCCACCACCATAGCCTCAGCCTCCATATCCTCCTCGAAGATCTCATCCGCTACCACGAACTCCTTCAAAATGTCCTTCATTCTAATCATAACATGCCTGATTGTGATCTCAATTCTGATGCTCGTTCTTTCCTTTAGAGTTATCTAAAACTCATGTCTATCATACACCAATATCTATAACATCCTAGATCTAACCAATCAATCTGTAGTATTCTATATCGTGAGTTGTGGACCTATAGATTTTGGAGTAGCATGAGACGTTCTTCCTTATCATGCATTATAACAATGGGTAGCGGCTAACATCATGGTTTAAATGACATATCTCACAGTCCAACAAAAATTAGTGAATTGATTTGTGGGGAAAAACATCCTTTGTGTGACCTTCTACATGAAAATATGTGCACCAAATCCCTATGCACGTCTCATGTGCTGAATTTTCCGATAGCTTCTCCAACTAATTTTCCATAGATGCGATCTGTGCTTCAAAAAATGGGCTCACCCCAATTTCTATACTTCCAATTGCCTCATCACGTAAGGCTGCTTCAACTGCTTCATGTGGATCGATGTATGTTTTATGTGATAACACTCTTTTAAAAGGTGTTATTAGGCCCCCAACAAACCATTGTGCATGCTAGCTTGCATGAGTATCATAAGAAAACTTGAACATCATTTTGAAATGAACATCATACTCTCTAACACTCTCAGTAGTTCATTGCTTAATATCCTTGAGTGCACTTATTCTCTTCTGATCAAACTCAGGGATGTGAAACTCTTTAAGGAAAGAATCTTTTAAGGATGCATAGTCTACACAAGTCTGATCAGGGTCAAATTTTTTGTACCAACTATATGCATGCTCTTGTAACATAGTAGCAAATTGACTTACCCTACACTCAGAAGCTATGAATCCTTTTGCATGCCATAGTATTTCACACATGTGCACGTGTTAATAAACATATTCTATGCCCCTATACTCTGGAAGATGAAGAGACATCTCCATGTAAATATTCTGGGGTTGGTGCATACCTTTCCGACCTAATCCAGAACCTCCTATGTTTTCTCTACCCATAGAACCACCAGATCCACCAGAATTAGAGCCACCCATACCTCTTGATCTTGACCCCGTAGCTAGAGTTAGACCATAAGATGTACTTCCTTGTGTCCCAATAGTAGTATTGAACTGCACCCCAAAAGTATGTGAAGTGTTACTACTCCCAGAAGATAGTCAAAAAATATATGTGCCTAAATTCTGTGTGGATGATACACTTGAAAAGGTAATCCCATATAACAACAAATACATTTGCATTGTAGTGCCCACTTCCCTTTGACACCTTTTGGATACCTATTTTGATACTATGATTACATTATAGACATTATTATGTTTAGATTTAGTATGCTGTTAGACATTGATCATGGATTATTGTTGATCTTGATTAGATTATGATGTATGATGATTATTAGAGACACCTTATATGTGGATGATGATATATTATTTGACATGGATCTTTTATGGATGTTGTTCAAACATGTGATTTGGATATTATGATTTGATCTAGAAAATGGATATTATTTGATGATAATATA
Organism: Taxus chinensis; assembly: GCA_019776745.2. NCBI lineage: Eukaryota > Viridiplantae > Streptophyta > Pinopsida > Cupressales > Taxaceae > Taxus > Taxus chinensis. Next base: position 374,137,227 of record CM034148.1, read on the forward strand.
GTTGTTGATTAAAAATGCAAATGATGTAGTTGTTACTCCGACGTTGTGGTGATTCACTCACTTAGATGATTTTGTGATTTTATTTGCATCATATTGGATGTTCTGATATGGCAATGAGGCTGAAGGAGGTATTTGTATTTTTTAGGTTAAAAATATCACAACAAAACATCGGGGGATCGGAGACCAACCACAATGGAATTCTAGGTGAATTCGACAAGGTCACCATGGCAACTTGTTTTGTGTGTGTGTTGTATTTTTTTAGGGATTCCCATGGGGGGATTTACTTTATATGTAACCACGGGTTTGTGTATTTTATTAATGTGTTTCTTTTATTATTGTTGTATGTATTTTATTAGTATGTGTTTCCTTCTTTTAATGAATTATAATGTGGTGGATTAATGTGAGAATCATATGATTAAAATTTAAATAAATTAAATTGGGATATGGGAAAGTAATTATAAGAGTTGTTGGCTATTTGTATTAAATATGTAAGGGATGTGTAAGTTGTGTAAGATTTTGTGTAAGTTAGATTTTGGAGTATGAAACACTCCACCTCCATGGAAATTCAAATGTGTCCTTTGGTGCTATTTTTGGAGGCTTATGGGACAAGTAAAACTTGTCCCATGCCTCTAAATTTAATTTACCAACCATACTTATGGTTGGAGAAGTGATTTGTGACTTTTATAATGAATTTTATTAATCATGTTACATGTTTTTAATTTCACTTTCTTACATTTTATTTATTTTGTTGTCCCTTGAGGTGTGAGCTTTTGGAGTGTGCAAGTAACTTGTCATATTTTCACCCACCTCTTTATTGTGCTTGGGAGAATGGATTTTGTCATTTTTATTTGAATTTGAGGATGTGTGATGTGACATCCTACATGGATCCACATCATCCTCTTTTCTTCCCTCTTCTATATAATTCAAATTCTTGCTTGTTTTGGGGGTTGTTGAATCATTTTGTGACTTCATTGGGGGTGAATTTTCTTGTGTTGGAGCTCTTATTTTTGGAAGAAGTTTGGAGAAATATTTGCATGCTTGGGAAATTGCTGTTTGGAACTGTGTTATTGACTTTGAAAGCTTCCTGTTTGGAAGAAAAGTAACCATGGAGAGGTAGGAATTTAACTCTCCTTTTATGCTGTTATTTTCTTGCTATGTTGTGTGAATGGTGCATGTTTTGTTTTATTTATTGGCTGGTTGGGTAGACTGCCTTAGGGATGGTGTAGGAGAAGGCTATGGGGAATCCATGTGGGGGGCATAAAGAATGCCATTGACATCATAATTTTGTGGAGGGATGTGGGTTCGGGATCCACCATGGAAAAGAAATAGCTTGTATTTCTTCCTTTGTGTGGGGCATAAGGAGGGATTTATTGGGGGCATAAGGATATGTATGGTAAAATTTAGTGGCAATTTGTTCTAGTGGATGCCCAATTCCCAATTGGGAGGCATAAGTATCTTCCCCCATAGATATTTCTCCTTTGGCTTGCATGATCAAGCCTGAGTTTTGATTGGAATGTTTTCAATTACAGTTGTGAATTGTTGTTTTGTGTTGAACTATGTTTTATATTGAATTATGCATGTGAAAGAATGTTGTGTGTCATGGAAGCTAGTTGTTGCCATTGGTTGAATTACATCTCTTATTGTATTTTTTTTAGGGCTTGGGGGCCAATGATAAAGGAAGGATTATCCTTTCATTGGATGTCTTGGTTGGGTGGTTTGCATTGCCTTTCCCCCTATTTTGTTGTGATCAACTTGAAGAAAGACTAAATGTGCATGTTGCTGTCCTGAAGCAAAGGAAAAATACAGGTTGACAGTCCCTTGTGAAAACATATTTATTGTAATCCCTTCCCACTTGTTGTGGATGAAATTGTAATATGTATTTTGTGGAGAAAGATGTTGTAATTGATTATGGAAGTATATATATTCGAATTGTGAAGGATGGTTATATTCTGTTCTATTATTGGAAAGAAATAAATAGAATTCTATTATTGCTTTCAACATGGAAAGATGTAAAGATTTATAATTGAAGTCAATAAATAATTGAAAGTTCATCTCTCATTGCATTGTTGGGTTGAGTTGGAATATCAAATTTGTGATTGGAATCTCTGTTTAATTGTAAAGGAAAGAAAATACATATGTAAGGAGAATACAGTAAATTGTCTTTTGGATATATACAAATTGGAAATTTGAATTTAAAATTTAGCTTTGAAATGGTTTTTTTATAAAAAACTGAATATAATAGATTAGTTTAGAAGTGAAATGCCACATTTAAAGGATAAAATTGATATAAAGAGTTAAAAGAAATAGATCTCTGCTGCAAATTTTAAAACTGGTAAATTTAATAAAAAATGCACAGTTTAGACCTGCACACATTAATCAACTTGGAAATGTTAAAATTTAGTATGTTGTATCAGTAATGAATTCAAATTGACAAATAAAATTTAAGAAAACAATTTTAACATTGTAAAATTGAACTCAATCCCTTCCTCAGCCGTTTTCTGTCAATTATTGGACAAAATTCAATTTGGAATGAATTGAGCAAAATAACTTTCCTAAAAAACCTTAAAACCCTCCCAAGAGCAATCCTCCATGCCTATTTGGCATGTTGAGTGAAGGAGGAGATCTAATTTAATCAAATTTGAAAGTTGGAAATTACTAGTTGGCTTCTAAAAAGCCTACAGATCATTTTTATAAAATTGACCCCTTAAAATTTATAAAAATATAAAATTTATGATTCATGTGCAAAGAGGGCATTGAGATATTTCCAGAAATTCCTCATTTTCCCAAAACTAAGCTTTCTAGCTCAAGTTATGGCTCTATGAAGTTTTCCTGCCTTGGCGGGAAAATTTGGGAAAATTTTCCCTGGTGGGCCCGTGGCCCAAAAATTTCCCGTTGAAATTATCCTTAGAAATTTTAAAAAAAAAATTCTTAGGAATTTTTTTGAATTTTTCTCCACCGGCCCACAGCCAATCAGAGACTGCCACATGTCCTCATGGGGTAGTGACAGAGGCGTGACACTTTTTCTTCCTAACACTTTATGAAAAATTTGGATAATTTTCTTAACTTTCCCCGCCGGCCAGTAGCCAATCACAAGTTGCCATGTGGCATGAAGGAGGGGCTGAAACTTTTTGAACTTTACCTTTAGAAAATTATTTTGGAAAATTTTCCTAAAATTTCCCATGACCCCGCACACCAGCCCCTGCCCTTTTTGAAATCCTCTTGCAGATGCGCGGACCCGCACGCCTAACTTTCCCCTTATCTTCCCCTTCGAAAAAATTCACCAATAATCTCTGCCACACACCTTTCCCTCTCCTTCATCCCCATGATGGCCTGTTGAGTGCCACATGTCCGTAGTAGACCCACGGGCGTGGGTGTTGTTTTGACTTCTCTCCCTTTTGGGCGAAATGCCTCAAACTCTCTCACCGCTCCGCCCTTCCTTCACCCTCTCCTACTTTAGATCAGGACCCGAAACGTGTCCTTAGAGGACCCACGAAGGCATGGGTGCAAATGGGAATTTTATCTCTCACAAGAAAAAATTCTAAACTTCTCCCTGTGACCCGCCAACCTAAAATTTTCTCTTTACCCCTACTTGACACGTGTCCCCTTGGGGAAAATTTGACCTTTAAAGTCCGCTTGCCCATATCTTGAGTTTCTAAAGGAGTTAGGAGGACTTCTTTATATCACCAGAAATGTGAGAAAAATTCCTATCCAAGGGGAATGATTTAGGGACATTTTGGATGTGTTAAGTATGAAAAAAATCAAGTTGAAACTCTGATCCTGTTAGAGAGTGGGTATGGGATAAATTACTCCCTGAACCTAACTGGAACTTCTAGCCCTAAGTTTAGGACCTTGTGAGCCATATAATTGTTAATGAAGGATAAATATGTTCTATTAATTTAGATTTTTTTTGGAACCTAATAGTGTTAACTATTTTCTTTCCACATAGTTGTGGATACTTCTAATAAAAAAAATTATTCCATAATTTTCTAACTAACCCTTTGTTGTTTCTTGGGTCTCAAGTGGGTTTTTTAAATGGGAATCACACTTGGTATCAGAGAAGTGGTTCAAAAGCTTGGACCATTGGGAAAAATAGAGAACTTGGGACATGAAACTTAAACCTAGCACACTTTTAAACCTAGAAAACAACTTAGCTAGAATTTTTATATTTTAGTAAACATGGAAGTTGTGTAAAACTTAGAAAAATAAACTAAATCTCACTTTGGTTTGTGTAGGAGGCTCAGACGGAGTGAGAGGAACCTTCACAGAGACTTAGAATCACCACCACCACCACCGAATTAGGGTTTAGCAGCTATCCTACCTCATATTCTACAAACCCTTTAGGATGTCAACGCCACTCTACGTGGAGGATTAGGAGGAAGACATGCAGCTAGTCATAATAGAGCCCCTTCTATTGAGGGTTAGGTATCTCCTTGACCCAGCGAGGAGTATAGAGGAAAGAACTCCCATGTGGAGTTAGCCAGAGGACTCACCACCTAGGGGATAGGGTGACAGAGTTCCAAAAAATAGAGAGAGGTATCAGAGCCCTCGGCTTAGGGATGATCGTGCAGAGAGACCTAGAGGCCGTTAGACCATAGTAGTAGATCACATCAAGGAGATCTTGAAGCTTCAATTGTCACATCACTCAAGTGACATGGGTGGATTTTAGGTAGAGGCCTAACTTGTGAGCTTGAGTGATTACTTCAAGCTTTGTCCTTGTTCTAGCAACACGAAAGCTTGTATTACGATCCATCTACTAAGGGATGGAGCTGGAGTGTGGTGGAGGATAGAGGAGCAGAAGCTCCATGTAGATTCAAAGACAGTGACCTGGGAGATTTTTGAGGAGAGATTCAGGAGTAGGTATTTGTCACAGAGGTTCATACAACAGAGGATTGACGAGTTCCATGACCTCTGATAGGTGTCTCTTTTTGTAGTAGAGTATGAGAGTAGATTTATGGATCTACTCTAGTATGTTGAGTATATGTAGGATGAGAAAGTATGGTTTCACAGGTTCATTCAGGGATTGAATCTAGATATTGGAGGTGCTGTGTAGATCCACTGCTCATAGAATTTAGCTGAGGTTGTTGAGAAGGCCTATATTACAGAGGAGACTTAGGGAAAGACCCAGCAGGCTAGAGACCGAGTCCAGAGACGTATACATCAGATGTAGGATGGTATATCGAGGGGGTCAGTACCCCTTCCTTGTGGTGGCCAGGGTATAGCACAGTCATCCTTTAGGCCAAAAGAATAGCAGTAGCAATCTCGCCCACCTCATAGACCTCCACATAGGGCTGATGCATAGAGAGGTCAAAGTATGGGGCCTCCTCCTAGGGGTCCCATCAGGAAAAAGGGTGGACCGAGAGATTAGTCAGTGGGAGCTCACCAGAAGAGACCTCAGCAGACCATAGCTATATAATCAAGGTCCACACCACAGGATTCTAGGGCACCTACTAGAGGTACTACTCATTGGGGAGGATCAAGAGGATGTTTTGGATGTGGAGTTACTTGACACTTTTTGAGAGATTGCCCACAGAACCCTAACAAAAAGGGTAAGGCACAAATTTTAGAGCTGACTATTAGTGACATGGGACGTAGCCACAGGATTTATGTAGTGGTTAAGAACCACCAGGTAGAGCATCAGAGCATATTCATTGAGACCACAAGTAGCATTGGTGGTATCCCTACCTCTATATTGTTTGATTCTGGTTCTTCTGATTCTTTCATTGCACCATATTTAGTAGGGTGATGTAGGCTGGTGGCAGTTAGGTAGGGTCTTACTTGGGATGTTGAGATGGCTTCTGGAGCCAAGATCTATGTAGAATCCTTAGTTAAGGAGTGTGTAGTGGATTTGGGACCTTTCAACACTAACTTAGATCTCCGTATCCTTCCAATGGGATCATATGGAGTCATTTTGGGTATGGATTGGTTATCTGCACACATCTAGGATGGATTGTTATCACAAGACTATATCTTGTGTAGATGATTTAGGAGTTGAGTCGGTGATCTCTAGGGTTAGGAGACCCATTTCTATTCGCACTATCTCCACTATGCAGCTTAAGTGGCGTGTGAGATGGGGTTTTCAGATGTATGCTATTATAATTAGTGACAGATCAGAGGATGGGTCTAGTGGACCATCGCTAGATGATCATCCCATCTTGAGAGAGTTTTTAGATGTATTTCTAGGGGAGCTACCAGGGTTACCACCTCCACGTGAGATTGATTTTCATAAAGATCTAGTTCCTGGAGCAGATCCTATCTCACGGGCACCTTACCGGATGACCACCCCAGAGCTATGTGATCTCAAGTTGTAGCTTGAGGGACTTTTAGAGAAAGGCCTTATTCATTCTAGTGTATCCCTTTGGGGTGCACCAGTGATCTTTGTGAAGAAGAAGGATGGATCCTTGTGGTTGTGTTTTGATTAACACCAACTGAACAAGGTAAAGATCAAGAATCATTATCCTCTTCCTCATATTGATGACTTGTTTGATCAAATGAAGGGAGTCACAATTTTCTCTAAGATTGATCTCAAGTCAGGGTACCATCAGCTGAGGATTTTGGAGGAATACATTCATAAGACCGCCTTTCGTATGAGATATGGGCACTATGAGTTCACAGTGGTGCCTTTTTTTTTGACTAATGGCCCCGCAGTGTTCATGAGTTTGATGAATGGGGTATTCAGGACCTTCTTATATCACTTCGTGCTCATCTTCCTAGATGAAATTTTAATATACTCACACACATGTGATGTACATGAGAGGAACTTTGCCAGCTTCTTTAGTGTCTTCAGGAGTAATAGCTTTACAGGAACTTGGAAAAGTGTGCATTCTTTTAAACAAAGGTGTAATATTTGGGTCATATTATTTCTGGGGAAGGTATTGTAGTTGATCATTCCAAGATTAGATCCATTATGGATTGGCCAACACCCACTACAGTGACCGAGGTGTGCACCTTCATGGGATCAGCAGGATACTACAAGAGATTTATTCAGGACTTCTCTCAGATAGAGTACCCTATCACTTCCCTTTAGAGGAAAGGGAAGAATTTTTTCTGGTCGAACATATGCAAGCAGGCCTTCAGGACACTGAAGGAGTGCCGTACTACAACACCTATTCTTGTAGTGCCAGATCCACAGGGTGAGTTATTTGTTTACACAGATACTTCTTTAGTTGGGCTTGGAGGTGTGTTGATGTAGGAGGGCAGAGTAGTGGCTTTTGAGTCTCGAAAACTCAAAGATGATGAGATTAATTATCCAAACCATGATCTTGAGCTTGTGGCAATTGTGAATGCTTTGGTTATATGGAGGAATTTTCTTCTTGTCAGGAGATTCACACTCAGGACAAATCATTTGAGTCTTTACCACCTCTTCACGTAGCCCAATCTCAACGCTCATCAGTGGCGTTGGATGGAGTGGATTTGTGAGTATGACATGGAGATAGAGCATGTGAAGGGGAAAGAGAATGTGGTAGCAGATTCTCTCAGTAGATGTATACATGTGGCTATGGCAACTATAGTGAGCACATATTTGTGGAGCAGGATTCTTCAACAACTTCCTCTTGACAGCTTCCTCTTTGTGGTACAAGAAAATATCAAGTCATAGATACCCCTTGAGGGGAATTTTGATGGTTTTACCTTAGAGACAGATGGTATTCTCAAGCACAAAAGATAGATATATGTTCGTAGAGATGGAGGCTTGAGGTAGGACATCTTAGTAGAGGTACATCATGTACCCTATTCAGCCCATCCTAGGGTGAAGAAGATGCATGCCACCTTGTGATAGTTGTATCATTAGAGAGGACTTCGTCGAGATGTGGCTTAGTTCATGTCACAATGTTTAAAGTTCCAGAGAGTTAAGGCCAAGCATTAGCATCTAGTAGGCCTTCTTTATCCTCATGCTATACCGAAATGGAAGTGGGGCACCATTTCCATGGATTTCATTGTTGGGCTACCAATATCGAGATATCACCATGACACCATCTTGGTCATGGTTGATAAATTGACAAAAGTGGCTCACTTTTCTCTGGTGAAGACCACTTATATAGCTAGAGAAGTGGCATAAGTATATTTGGATGAGATTTCCGGGTTATATGGGATTCCATGGAAGATCATTTGTGACCACGATCCTTTGTACACTTCACATTTTTGGACTACCATGCAATATGTTCTCAGGACGAGGATCAACTTCAACACAACATATGACCCTGAGACAGATGGATAAACTGAGCAGGTTAATCAGATTTTAGAGGATATGCTCAGTATGTATGTGATGGATCAAGTGTCTAAATGGGAGGAGTACCTGTACTTTGTGGAGTTTGCCTACAATAATAGTTTCCAGAGTTCTATAGGAATGGATCCTTTTTAGGCTTTGTATGGTAGAGATTGCAAGACACCTCTTAGCTGGGACAAGTTAAAGGATAGGGTATCTCTTGGACCATCTCTTCTACATGACATGGAGTAGAAGGTGTTAATCAGGAAGAGATTGTAGGAGGCACATGATAGGAAGAAGAAGTATGTGGATCAATATAGGATCGACCGTAGTTTCGATGTGGGCATGAAGGTGTTCCTTTGTGTTAGGACACACACGAGCCCTATCCATTATGGAAAATGTTCTAAGTTAGCTCCTAGATTCATTGGTCCTTTTGAGATCTTGGAGTGTATTGGCCCTTTGGCCTACTGTCTAGCATTATCACCCAGCTTGTCTCGCATACATGATGTTTTTCATGTTTCAGTTCTTAGGAGATATATTATAGATCTATCTCATGTGTTAGGTTGGACATCATTGCAGGTGTAAGATCAGGGGTAGGTGATGGTGGAGCCCATTCACATCCTAGATCATAGGACCCTCGGCCTTCGAGGTAGAAAGGTTGATCAAGTTTGGGTGCAGTTGGACAAATATGATGAGACTGCAACTACATGGGAGGATGCTACTTCATTACGAGTGTAGTTTCCACATTTGTTCCAATGAATTCTAGGAGGAAGCCAAGTCTAAGGGGAGGGGGATGTAGTGCCCACTTACCTTTGACACATTTGGATACCTATTTTGATACTATGATTACATTATAGACATTATTATGTTTTGATTTAGTATGCTATTAGACATTGATCATGGGTTATTGTTGATCTTGATTTGATTATGATGCATGATGATTATTAGAGACACCTTATATGTGGATGATGATATATTATTTAACATGGATGTTGTTCAAACATGTGATTTGGATATTATGAGTTGATCTAGAAAATGGATATTATTTGATGATGATATAGTTATTGATTAAAAATGCAAATGATGTAGTTGTTACTTTGATGTTGTGGTGATTCACTCACTTAGATGATTTTGTGATTTTATTTGCATCATATTGGATGTTTTGATATGGCCACAAGGCTGAAGGGGGTATTTGTATTTTTTAGGTTAAAAATATCACAACAAAACATCGGGGGATCGGAGACCAACCACAATGGAATTCTAGGTGAATTCGACAAGGTCATCATGATAACTTGTTTTTTGTGTATGTGTTGTATTTTGTTAGGGATTCCCATGGGGGGGATTTCCTTTATATGTGACCATGGGTTTGTGTATTTTATTAATATGTTTCTTTTATTATTGTTGTATGTATTTTATTAATGATGTATTTCCTTCTTTTAATGAATTATAATGTGGTGGATTAATGTGAGAATCGTATGATTAAAATTTAAATAAATTAAATTGGGATATGGGAAAGTAATTATAAGATTTGTTGGATATTTGTATTAAATATGTAAGGGATGTGTAATTTGTGTAAGAGTTTGTGTAAGTCAGATTTTGGAGTATGAAACACTCCACCTCCATGGAAATTCGAATTTGTCCTTTGGGGCTGTTTTTGGAGGCTTGTGGGACAAGTAAAACTTGTCCCTTGACTCTAAATTTAATTTACCAACCATATTTATGGTCAGAGAAGTGATTTGTGACTTTTATAATGAATTTTATTAATCATGTTGTATATTTTTAATTGCACTTTCTTATATTTTATTTATTTTGCTGTCCCTTGAGGTGTGAGCTTTTGGAGTGTGCAAGTAGCTTGTCATATTTTCACCCACCTCTTTATTGTTCTTGGGAGAATGGATTTTGTATTTTGTGTTTGAATTTGAGGATGGGTGATGTGGCATCCTACATAGATCCACATCATCCTCTCTTCTTCCCTCTTCTATATAATTCAAACTCTTGCTTGTTTTTGGGGTTGTTGAATCATTTTGTGACTTCATTGGGGGCGCATTTTCTTGTGTTGGATCTCTTGTTTTTGGAAGAAGTTTGGAGAAAGCTTTGCATGCTTGAGAGATTTATATTTGGAGCTATGTTATTGAATTTGAAAGCTTGCTGTTTAGAAGCAAAGTAACCATGGAGAGGTAGGAATTTAACTCTCCTTTTATGCTGTTATTTTCTTGCTGTGGCGTGTTAATGGTGCATGTTTTGTTTTATTTGTTGGCTGGTTGGGTAGACTACCTTAGGGATGCTGTAGGAGAAGGCTATGGGGAATCCATGTGGGGGGCATAAGGAATGCCATTGGCATCAGAATTTTGTGGAGGGATTTGGGTTTGGGATCCACCATGGAAAAGAAATAGCTTACATTTCTTACTCTGTGGGGGGCATAAGGATATGTATGGTGAAATTTATTGGCAGTTTTTTCTGGTGGATGCCCAATTCCTAATTGGGAGGCATAATTAGCTTCCTCCATAGACCTTGCTCCTTTGGCTTGCATGATCAAGCCCAAGTTTTGATTGGAATGTTTTCAATTATAGTTGTGAACTGATGTTTTGTTTTGAAACTTGTTTTATATTGAATTATACATGTGAAAGAATGTTGTGTGTCGTGGAAGCTAGTTTTTTCCATGGGTTGAATTGCATATCTTATTATATTTTGGTTAGGGCTCGGGGGCCAATGATAAAGGAAGTCTTCTCCTTTCATTGGATGTCTTGGTTGGGTGGTTCGCGTTGTCTTTCCCCCTCTTTTGTTGTGACAAACTTGATGAAAGAGGAAATGTGCATGTTGCTGTCCTAGAGCAAAGGAAAAATACAGTTCGACAGTCCCTTGTGAAAACATATTTATTGTAATCCCTTCCCACTTGTTGTTGATGAAATTGTAATATGTATTTTTTGGAGAAAGATGTTGTAATTTATTATGTAAGTATATATATTCGAATTGTGAAGGATGGTTATATTCTGTTATGTTATTGGAAATAAATAAATAGAATTCTATTATTGCTTTCAACATGGAAAGATGTAAAGATTTATAATTGAAGTCAATAAAGAATTGAAAGTTCATCTCTCATTACATTATTGGGTTGAGTTGGAATATAAAATTTGTGATTGGAATCTTTATTTAATTGTAAAGGAAAGAAAATACGCATGTAAGGAGAATATAGTAAATTGTCTTTTGGATATATACAAATTGGAAATTTGACTTTACAATTTAGATTTGAAATGGTTTGTTTGTAAACAAATGAATAATATATATTAGTTTAGAACTGAAATGCCACATTTAAAGGATAAAATTGATATACAGAGTTAAAAGAAATAGATCTCTGCTGCAAATTTTAAAACAGGAAAATTTAATAAAAAATGCATAGTTCGGACCTGCACACATTAATCAACTTGGAAATGTTAAAATTTAGTATGCTGTATCACCAATGAACTCAAATTGACAAAGAAAATTTAAGAAAACAATTTTAACATTGCAAAATCTAACTCAATCCCTTCCTCAGCCATTTTCTGTCAATTGTTGGACAAAATTCAATTTGGAATGAATTGAGGAAATTAAATTTCCTAAAACACCTTAAAACCCTCCCTATAGCAAGCCTCCATGTCTATTTGACATGTTGAGTGAAGGAGGAGACCCAATTTAATCAAATTTGAAATTTGGAAATTACTAGTTGGCTTTTAAAAAGCATACAAATCATTTTTATAAAATTGACCCCTTAAACTTCATCAAAATATAAATTTTGTGATACCTGTCCAAAGAGGACATCAAGAGATTTCCAAAAAGTCCTCATTTGCCAAAAAATAAGCTTTCTAGCTCAAGTTATAGCCCTTTAAAGTTTTCCTGCCTTGGCGGGAAAATTTGGGAAATTTTTCCCTAGCTGGCTGCAGCCCGAAAATTTCCCGTCGAAATTATCCTTAAATTTTTTTTTGAAAAATTTTCTTGGAAAAAATTTTGAATTTTTCTCCACCAGTCTGTAGCCAATTAGAGGCTGTCACATGTTCTCACGGGGCAGTGGCGGAGGCACGACACTTTTTCTTCCTTAGCACTTTTTGAAAATTTTGGAAATTTTTCTTAACTTTCCCCGCCGGTCTGCAACCAATCATAGGCTGCCACGTGGCATGGTGGAGGGGTAGAACATTTGCAAAGTTTACCTTTAGAAATTATTTTGGAAATTTTTCCTAAAATTTCCCGCAACCCCACACACCCGCCCCTGCCCTTTTTGAAATCCTCCCACGGACGCGCGGACCTGCGCACCTAACTTTCCCCTTATCTCCCTCTTTGGTGAAATTCACCAATAATCTCCACCACCCACCTTTCCCTCTCCTTCATCCCTGCAATGGCCTATTGAGCACCAAATGTTCCTAGCAGACCCACAGGTGCATGTGCATTGTTTTGACTTCTCTCCCACTTGGGTGAAATGACCCAAACTCTCCCGTCGCTCCGTCCTTCCTTCACCCTCTCCCGCTTTGCATTAGGACCCGAAACGTGTCCCTATAGGACCCGCGGAGGCATGGGTGAAAATGTGAATTTTCTCCCACACAAGGAAAAATTCCAAACACCACCCCATGACCCACCAACCCAAAATTTTCTCTTCAACCCTACTTGACATGTGTCCCCTTGGGGAAAATTTGACCTTTAAAGTCTGATTGCCCATATCTTGAGTTTCTGAAGGAGTTAGGAGGAATTATTTATATCACCAGAAAGGTGAGAAAATTTCCTATCCAATGGAAATTATTTAGGAAAATTTTGGATGTGTTAAGTATGATAAAAATCAAGTTGAAACTCTGAGCCTGTTAGAGAGTGGGTATGGGGTAAATTACTCCCTGAACCTAACCAGAACTTCTATCCCTACGTTTAGAACCTTGTGAGCCATATAATTGTCAATGAAGGAAAAATATGTTCTAGTAATTTAGATTTGTTCCAGAACCTGATAGTGTCAACTTTTTTCTATCCACCTGGTTGTGGATACTTCTAATAAAAAAAAAATTATTCCATAATTTTCAAACTCACCCTAGGTTGTTTCTTGGGTCTCAAGTGGGTTGTTTTAACAAGCATCACATGCGCTGCAATCGTTGTGATTTTTATATGACTCACTCCTACTCTCCCACTTCCTAAATTAGCTTGCTGACTGTTTTTTGTACTAGATACTAGAAAAATAAGCACAAGGGAAAGGTTACTAGGTGGATTCAGATGCATGCCCATAGCCTAGGTTGTCTTTGCTGGCATGCTTCTACACAATGCTGAGGAGGGTTTCCTATCATGATTTCCCAAATAGGAGAGTTCTTGATGCTTGGGTTCCATGTCTTCTACATGAAATTTAAATCCTTCCTAAACTATCTCTCTCCATAACGCCATTCACTCTGCAACATCCCGCTGGTTCTTTATCTCCCTCTCGCGTGTCTCATTATACTTAAGCCACCTTTCCTCTCTTTTCCTTTCTGTCACTAGGTCTAACATCTTTCACCAAACCTACTCCTTCCCTCACACGTGGTGGCTTTTAGTTCACCATCGGTTTGTTCTCGAAGTTTAGGGTTACCATCAAAATTTTGATTTCCAATGGAATGCCTTGCAAGTAAGTTCCCCTAGGATATCGTAAAAATTGGAATTTAGCTACCTATGGGCACAAATAAGTGGAAATTGAGTACTCTAAGATATATCTGTTCAAAACACCATGAAACCATGTATCCACAACAAGATTCAAAATCATATCAGAATCATAAAGGGTGTAAAATTCTTCTTGGGTCTAATAAAGTATGCGATACCTCCAATTCTGTTTAAACACATATGCAACCAGCCACTCATATAGTTCTATCGAAAAGATAGTGAAGAAGCTATCATACAAATTCTTCTCCACCCAAATGCGTGCGTAAAAATCAGATCCAATGCTGAACCTCCATGTGTATTCTTCTTCTAGGTCATGTATCCACTCTTGAACACTTTCTAGGGTCAACCGGTATGTCTTCATTGTGAACCATCCTGAAAAGAACTGAAAAATAGGTCCCAGAAATGGAACCAATGATGCAACCTAGAATTTACTAGTAAAAGCCCAGGTCCACTGACACATCAATCAGCCTAGACTGAGTGCTCACTCAAAGCACACAAAGATGCTAGACCCCTCTTTAGGGTTGCTATTATAGGATGTTAGCATGATGAATACTTAATGCATTCAGATCCATAATTAATATAGAATTTTACAGAGCATAACCAGATCTAGATCTTAAATAATCATGAATCACATGATAGACATAACAAAATCATTCATGGAGTAACAAACTATAACCTTGATTAACACCTTGATTTAGCCAATAACCTCCATTATATTAAATGCAGTAATACACAGAAGCTTCCTTACAATAACAGTAGTATACGCTTATGCGCGTAATAGAACTTGACATCATAACTTCATAGTAATTCCATCCTTACATATCTATCATGTATATATATATATATATATATATCTCAAACTATACTGACCAATACATATTTAGAAGGGTGGGGATTTTACCTTCACCGCTTATCTAATTCCAAAATAGGTCACATGCTATTATTAGCCACACACCATTATAAATAATAGCCACACTTGCAAGTGCGCTGATAATATAATTCTTCTAGTTAACTGTCCATAGTAAATCTATTCTCTACATGTACCCATGAAAAGTGCTTCATAGCCAATCCTTCAAAAATAGCCAACGCGTGTCGTGTAAGTCTTTAACCAGTTTGTTTTTTCGGTACACTATCTCCAAAAATAACTCATACACATGAAAATGGCTAAGTCCCAATTCTATCTCTCTTCTTCGTGCACGATCCTTTCCTGACCCTTTCACACCTTTGAATGCACTTTGTTCTTCCATGTAAACCTTCTGTATTTTTTTCAATAAGTTCCATATATTGATTAACCAACACTGTCTACAGATTTATCAATCTTTTCCATTCCTTCAGGGGTATTGGCAGGGGTACTTGCTTGAGTTTGACTAGAATACCCAATTAATTTTTGCAGACTAGAACACAAATCTTTGACTTGTTCTTTCAATTTTTTTAGTTATCCTATCCTTATCAACCTTTTGTAACAAGTCACTTACTACCTCTGACACTCCCTATTTTAGTTGATCTCTTGAAGGATTTCCTAAGGGAATAAGTTGAACACTCTAGTCACTAGATGTTATATTTTATTTGGTTTTTCCTTCGTGAGGGATTTCCACTTATAAATTTTTATATCCCAGTGGATCAATATGAGTCTTGGTAAGAACTGTAGTTGTTTTGGAGTTCCTCAATGGTTTTGGAAAAGATAGATTTGTGAGGTCTATGGCCTCAATAGGGAATTTTTTTTTTTTTTTTTTTCCTTTGAAATGAACTCCCCTATCCATCCCTTTGCAAGACTTGTCCCAGCTTTTTTTTCTTGCAATTATTGTAAAGGTTTCTTGGGGAAAACCACCAACTGCTTGGACATCTCTTGCTCACTTTGGGTTGATGGTTTTGCCTATGTTTCATGTTCTCCTCCCACAATTATCTGTTTGTTCTCACTCTGTACTGGCACTTCCCTTGATTGTTTTCCTTCTTGGTCTTGAGTTTGGGGTTGATCAGTGTCTTTCTGAGTTACATCAATAATTAGGATATGTTCTTTATTTATTTCTTCAGCTGATGCAATCTTAACTTCAAGTTTTCCTTGGGAGTTTCTTGAACTAATATCTCTCTTGTAGGATCTCCTTTTCCTTCCAAAATTTCCACCTCCCTTATAGGGTGTTGGGTTAAAACATTATCATCCTTTTTCTCTGTTGATATCTCAGGTTGTGTCTTGGTGGATTGAATTCGCATTGTTGGTTTCCTATTCTCACCCAAAACTTGTACATCCTATCTAACAATCACTTCATCCTCAATATTTGCATATTTTGTAACGTCTACTTTTTTCTCATCTATATATTTCCCTGTTTGAGATGGCTCACTATCGTTAGTGTCCTTGACATCATGGGAAGGATATTTTTCCCCCAATACCTCAGTACTTACACTTTTTTCACTAAAAACCTCTGGCTTATTTGAATATGAAGCTTCTTGATCTGCAGAGGAAACCTCTGATGCTTGAAATTTGATCACTTACATTATTTTTTGTTTGTTCATCAATAGATATGTAAAATTCATCTAATATGAAAAAATCCTCACCAATATCAACATCCATTATCTCTACCCGAATCTTTTCAGACTCTTGAAATTATTCAAATAAAGGTATATTAACATTTTCAATTGACATGGGTTTAGATGTTTTCACACCTTGATTCAAGACATCACTATCTACTGGATTAGATAAGACATTACCTTGAGTTTTTTGTTCCTGAGTGTTCCCAATTGTCACTCCCTCTAAAGATAAAGGTTAAAATAAAGGCATTGGCTTCCCAACAAATGACACTGATGCTACATGTCATACCTAGAAAACATCAATTCTTTCATTTTTTGGGGGATTAATCACTACATCCTTATGCTTATGTTTCCTGTGTATGAGCACCTTCTCTTACTAGAATTGGCTCATACATAATTTTGTGTCTCTTATGTGCCTTTTCAAACTTATTAAGGTTTGGTGCTCCTCTTTTTTCTTCACCATGTGGCTTATATTGTGAATGGCCACTTGCTATGGCCCCACTCATCAACTTATCAACATCGTGGGGTTTCATAAAAACATCTGAAGGAGTCCTATGAGTATACATACCCTTCCCTTTTTCTTGAAGTGGTAATGGAAAGGTGATAGGGGCATTATCCATAGATTTCAAAAGCATTTCATCAGTCCACTAGCTTAGAGCATACATAGAAGTACCGGTCCCACTGTTAGTAGAAATCCATTCATCTATAAGTTATGAAGTAGGATTTTTTGAAGGTAATTGAGGAGATTTTACTCCTAAGGGATCCATTCTGTCAGTTCCTTCTTTCAGGGGATGATGGTCATATTTTAATTTTCCCAAATGCCTAAATTTATTAAGAACTCTTATGCTTTGAATTGATAAACCAATGTTCTCCTCATTACAACATTTATCTAGACATATGAATCATCTGATTCCTCTTCATTCTAGTTCAAAGGGGTTATTAATAGTCCCTCCACCATTTGATCAAGATAATATTGAATCACAGTATGTGGATCATCCACAACTCCCTTAGGGATAAAAACAATCGTGAGGTATATAATTTGTGTAAGGATCATTTTTGAGAAGTCTCTTAGCATGACCTCTTCCTCATCTCTACAATTCATCCAATAATCCTCAAATTGAGGGTCATGTTCAAAAGTGTTTAAAAGATTGTTCAACACCCACCTAATGTCATAGTTGTGCCTTGCCTCAAACCTTTCCATCTCAAACCTTTTCATCTCATATTCCATTAATCTGGCCTTTATAATTGAAGGGGAGGAGTATTTTCCAATCTTGATGGGAAACTTAATGTCTGTATTTTGTTTTCTAACAATTAATTTGTGAACTGGTGTCAACTATCTTGCCAATTCACACAAGGCCATTTTTTCATCTAAATACTTGGGTAATTTACATGGTTGGACTTCAAATCCACTAACCATGATGTACGTAAAGTTCTTATATTGAACGAAATAGCATCTGTATTCCATGTTTACTTGTCTATCCTCCTCAAAAAACCTATATTTTTCCCAATTCTGGCCTGAATAAACATATGATTGGTGCAAATAATGCATCATTAACCAATCTCACATTCTCTTTCCAATTAACCAACTACAATTGAGGGAAAATCTCATGCATTTGACATTTTTTTAAGTTATCATGTGGCAAGAGGATAGGGAAATGCCTATGGCCTATAATATTATAAATCAAATAAGTCATTATGTAAAATTCCAATTCTACAACACCACCCATCTCTATTTTTGCTGTCAGTGCTACCATGTGGCCATGAAGTGATTTTGCAATGAAGTTTTCCCAACAAATGCTCCCCTTATTCTCCAAAACTATCCAAATATATGTACACATCCATTCCTTAAATTCATTCGTGGTCTCCAATCCATCCATTCGACTTAACAATATAATCACATCCTATGATTCTTCAACAAATTTTTCCCTAACCAATATTTTAGGGATTCAAGTGGTTTCCTTCTTCTCTGCTAAGATCCATTTAGTATTTATGAGCCTGACATAGTCCTTTTTCTTGGCCTCATAATCTTGTAGGGCTAAACCAATACCCACGGTTATTGAATTTACTATTACAAGAAATTTTAGCATTATCCTGATTCCTATAGGTGTCAAATTCAACACTACCTCACCACTTCCATCTAGTAATTTCCTCTTTTCTGGGCTGTAATTCATGGCACCAAGCCACACTAGTTTCGAGAAATGTATTGAGGGTGGAATAACACCAGATAAAACAATATTGCTAGCTTGATTACTTTCATGGATTCACTATTATTAGGGCGATTCAATCTTTGTAGAAACTCTTTCAAGTCAAAATTCATAAAATATGTGTTTGTGAGTTTATCTAGATCACTGGTGATTCAGGATGCAACCGAAAAACTAGATGACATGGTTTTCATCTTTAATTCCCTAGTTTTATTTAAAATTTCCTTTCAAATGAATAAGAGTATGGGAGTGTCTTAGTTCTTACTGATTTTCCAGTGAATACCTATGAAATTTAACTCTGGTTCAAAATATTTTCAATCAATGGTTCTCAATTTGAGGCTCGTGATCAATTTCACATTATTCCTCAAGGAAATATGCTAAAAATGGCATCCAAATCTCAAAAATGATAACAAAAAGCTCAATGTGTTTGAAGAATTCAAAATTCCTCCTTGATTTGTGTGAAAATGCATTAATGATAGTAGTCATTAATGCATTGCATCATGGGCATCCATTTCACCTTTCCCAATTTTAAATATGAGCCATCCAAGTGGAATATCCTTATGCAATGCGGGCTTGAGGAAAGTTTTTGCACATTTGCATTGTGTTTTAAATGCATGCACATTTATTTGTTTGACACAATTGACCACTTTTTAATTTCATCTTGAGTATCACACGTGGTTACATCTTAATGGTGGCAGAGTTATGGGCCATTTCTAAATATTTTTTCTCTTTCTCAATTGAACTCAAAATTACCAATTTTCTCCGATGACCTACTTCCCCGCTCTTTGCATGAGAAAGAGCCACATGTCCTTGGAATGCCTCAGGAGCTTCTTTACACTTTTATACTTTATTACCTTATTATATAAAAATATAACCAGACCGTGATTCCCTGCATTCAACCAACTTGTGACATGTGTATTCCTTCAGAGGTGGAGTTAATTTATATTTTTGCACCTTTTTACTATGAATATTCGTCGGGCCTTGCGGCTTAATTATCAAATTATGAATGTTATAACATTGTTACAAGTTTGCAACTTAAACCCACCATACCATGACCAATTAGAACATGCCATGTATCATTGGGTGGTGGAGCCAAATAAAAAATTTCAACATGACGAGGGAATAGTGTATAGAGGTATTTTTCCTTATTTAAAATAGATTCAAGATAATGTTTTACAGGGGTTTTCAAGAACAACATATCTAACACAATCCTTAACAAAAAAAGAGGAATAACAAACTGAACATGGGATTTTCAAATGGATTTAACATGAATATAACTTTTAAACTCACATTTTCACATGGGAAAACTAGAAAACATAAAAATTACCTAAGGAATGTTCTAAACAAAGGGGTGAGATTATTTCAAGCGCCAAAATGATTTTTTGGATTTTTCCAACTAAAATATTTGAATTTTTTCATAATTTCATAAGTTATACTCGTGTTTTTGTGATTTTATAGAAGTTTTTCAAAGCTATGTGCAAGAAAAAAAGAAACTTGGATGCCCCAAGTGATAGATGGTATGTAAAAGGGTAGAATGCCACACGTATGTTTAGAAATTTATGATGCAAAGTTTCCCTAGCATTAGATGGGAATATACAAAGGAAAACTCTTTGCATAAAGAAGAAGGATCAACTAGATCAAGGCCAAGAGGAATAGGCTCAAAAGTATCACAAAAACATGTGAATACTAGATTAGGATAAAGCCATCATAATTCTAAATTTTGAGATGCTTGTGAACAATAGACCCTCGAATGGTGTCAAAAACTGATTTTCACCAAAGGAATTATCCAAAGTGCCACAATTACGTGGTTTTCACATTTGGATGTAGTGATTTCTCTTTAATTTTTTAGATTTAATATATTTTGTTGATTTTCTAATTTTTGAGGGACCCCATACTTAAGTATAGAAACGCTTGAGATGCACGAATTTCATGGGTTCTCAAAGTTTCTCACCATCAGAATGAACAAGATTGTATGCACTTGAACCAAATTTAGTGACCAAAATATATGGACCTGACCAGTTCAGCTCGAACTTACCTTTCTTTTCACAGTCCTTGGTGGTATTGAACTGATTTTCTTTAAGAAAAAGATCTCCTACCTCAAATTGATGAGGTATCACTCTTTTGTTGTAACTTTTATGTAGTTGATTTTGATACACTATGAGGTTATCAAGGGTGTTGTTTCATTGAATAGTGATGTGTACATAAGAGAAAAATAAATAAGATAAGGGTAAGGAGGAATACCTGTGAATGAAGGTGGAAGGTAGAGTGCGTGCATTCTAATTTCCCAGTCCAATGCTGATTGTGAGAACTTAAGTTTTGCTAGGAGAAACTACTTGTGACTACAAAACAAGACCACAAGAGGATATTAAATAATATATTTCAGTGGACTGCCTAACGCATGCTAGATTAAGGAAGTGTGATACTCCCTAGATGGCTGTCAATCCACTGTTTAAATAACTTAATGTAAGAAATGATATAAACCAATAATGTCCTACTATAGTTGATATGATTTAGGTGTCTCATTCAAGTACAATAAACAAATATAATCTAATAGGCTAAGTTATGATCAGATCTGGAGTTCAGATAGGTAAATAAGGTGGTTGAGACATGTCAAGATTAAGATTTAGGTGATTTGGGTTGTTTGGATGAAAGGTATGATGTTTCTGTTACATGCAGGTTTATCAAATACATAGACCAATTTCAGTTGGTATGAATGATGTTGATTGAGAGAATATTGACGATGGTTTAGGTTAACTGGCATTGGTAGGGTCAGGCTGGTAGAAACTTAGTGAAGTTGGGTTTTGATGATTCTCTGGGATTGACCAAAGAATGGAAAGATAACAGTGAGGTGGATGACAGTGCTGGGTGATCCATAGGGATCCAGAAAAAAACACCACTTCATCAGTTTCATCAGCACCAAGAAGAAGAATAAGGAAAAATAAATAAATTGAGGAATATAGAGGTTATGGAAGGAACCACCACTCTATGCAAAGTGGTGGTTTTAGAAATGCCACCCAACCAGGGTGGCACTCCTGTGACCATCGGTCTACTCAAGGCGGCGGTCCTGACACTTTTGAATAGAAAAGAAGAACAAAGCATGAATGGACACGAATTTGAAGTGCCCAACCGTGTCTCTTCACTTCCATGCCCCTTCACATCCTCTAGTGCACAGGAGGACATGGAAAGGCCTATAGATACATGGAAGGAGCAAGAGAGTGGAAATTCAAAGGTGAATTAGACATTCAAAGATCTAGAGAGATCGAGAAGCAGAGTATAATGAGAGCAGTAAGCAAGATCTTCAGTGCTGGAATGGAATTATAGGAGAAAGGTGTAGAAATAGAGCAAACAAGTAATTGGAGAGAAGGTTTTCATTGTTTCTTATTTTCATAATTATTGTACTATGTAATTGTCTATATTAGACCAATAAAAGTGGTAAGAAAGAGCAGTTTCCCTTCATCAATGGTTTTCCTCCTTGGAGGTTTCTAGGATAAAATTGTTGGTGTTGAAGTTTGAATTATTACCTTCTCTGAAATTTCCTCCTATAGCACTAGATAATCACTCACAAATCTCTAATATTAAGCAAATATATCATTTTCCAAAGTTAAAAGTAGAACAACATAATTGTGTGATTCTCAAATTTTCAAAGTAGAAGTTTACAGATCATTTTGGTATCATAGATGATTATATATCTAGGGCTGTGGTATTCGAATCTTTATTGTGATTTTTTATGACAATGAAAAGGTCCAAAGGTGAAGAATTTTTACCTTGTGAGCTAGATATTTCTACGAAGAAGTGGAAACAGAGAATTTGAGCTCAAATGGAGGAATAGAACTTAGTCCGTAGAGTTGATATGCTAGAGACCATGATGGATAGATTACATAGAAAACAAGAAGAGATTTCAGATCTACAAAAGACGGCTTTAGTTAAGCAAGATTCCATGGACTCAGTGGTTTGAGCACTAGCCGAAAAATTTGGTATCAGAAAGAGCCACGAAGAGGAAGAATGGGAAGATCATGAAGAGACGCCAATTGTAAGCAAGAAGGTACAATCTGCATATACACCTTTTAAAGTTGAAATAAAAGTGAAAATAAAGAATTTTGAAGGACAAGTAGATGCAAAATTACTGGATAAATGGCTAAAACAGTTAGAATTCTATTTTAGTGTGCATAATGTCATTGAGGCACAAAGGGTCACATTTGCATTTATCAAAATGGAAGGTCATGCTCTGGTTTGGTGGGAAACCCATCTAGCCACTTGTGAGAAGAAGAAACATGCTATTGTCAGTACTTGGAAGGGTTTTAAAGAGTTGATTAGAGATAGCTTCTATCCTATTGGCCAGAAGACTGACATGATGATTAAGTGACAGTACTTTAAACAGGGTAGCGGTCAAAGTGTGTAAGACTACACTATGGAATTTCAGAGATAAGCCATGTTTCTTAATATGGACTTGGAGGATTAGGAAATTCTAACCAAGTATTTGGGAGGATTTCAAACTCACCTTCAGAGGAAGGTAATCTCCATGAATCCCAAGGATCTCAATGAAGCTTGTGTATAAGCATACTGCATTGATGATGAGAAGAAGCAAGGAGAAATAGATCCAAAGGGAGACTAGTTAACAGAACAGTAGGACAAAGAACAAGGGAAGACAAGTAGTAGAGGTAAATGGAAAGGTAAACATACCACTACTGCTTTGCATACTTGTAAAAATTGTGATGTAAATGGACATACTGACGCCACATGTTGGAAGTTGCATCCAGAATCGCACCCAAAGCACCAAACCAAGGATTCCAAGAAATCCATGGCCACTGTGAAGATAGAAAGAGAGGTGGAGATTGAGGATGATTCAGATGTAGATGAAAGGCTGGGATGCATGGCCACTAACATGTATGGGGTAGTAGAAGAAAAAGAGATGAGTAAGCTATTTCAAATAAAAATCCAAAAGACTAAGGTAAATGCTTTAGTAGATTCTGGTTCTCAGTCAAGTTTGATTTCTGATGTGGTTGTAAAACATCTTGGTCTAGATACTTACACACATCCACATCCATACCCACTGGGATGGGTGAAGAAAGGTGTAGAAATACAAATTACAAGAAAGTGTAAGTTTCAGTTTGGGATAAACACCCAATACATAGATGTATTAGAGGCTGATATTATTCCACTTGATGCATTTGACATTATCTTTGGAAGTCCTTACTTGTATATCAGGGATGCTGGTTCACAAGGAGGGAGAACCGGTTCAGATGGATCAAAGATGGAGTTAGTTTTAACATCCAGGCACACCAAAGAAAATCAAAGAAGGCTATGGTAGGTGTCAACCAAGCACCAAGACTTATTGAGGAAAATCATCAGTTTTTTTGCTTTCATTAGAAGAAAAACAAAATGGACTTGAGAGCAGATATTTTTGACCAAAGGATGGATAATTTGGATAACACTTGTCAATTTTTGTAGAAGAAGCCACCACAGGAACTACTCACTCAAGGAGCAAAACAAGCTTCCGCTATGCAGCCACCATATCTACCTAAGGATTCACTGGACCTGACTGTGGGGAAACAAGAAGAAGAGGACATACAAGGAACGGTGGTGACTATAGTAGCAATGTACTTGGAGAGGATTCGGCCAATCCATATCAAGAGGTAGAGACAAGAAAGGACTAAATCACTATAGTATGGTACCTTTTCCATACTTGAGCAGGTTAGAGAAGAAACCTTTGGGCCATAGCTCATGTAGATGCACGTGATAGTGAGTTACAAGAGCTCACACCCACTAATTCCATCTATGGATGAAAAATAAGGAAAGATACATAAGTTACCTTAAAAATAGGATTTTACTTGAGGCATCTCAGAGGAGGATGTAGCACTGGAAACCAGATATCCATAGGAGTCTTGGTAGGTTGGACGAGAGAAGGCACTGAGGCAGACCCAGTGGTACTCGAATGAGCATAAGAGGAAGTTGATTCCTCTACCACTCCACCACTAATATTTTTTGGGACCAAAAAAATCCTAAGTAGGGGAGGTATGATCCATAGGGAGACATAAAAACACATCACTTCATCAGTTTCATCAGCACCAAGAAGAAGAAGAATAAATAAATTGAGGAATATGGAGGTTCTGAAAGGAACCGCCACTCTATGCAAAGTGGTGGTTTTAGAACTTCCACCTTGTAGGTTGGTGGTCTTGAAACCGCTGCCCAACCAAGGTGGTAGTCCTATCACTTTTAAATAGAAAAGAAGAACAGAGCACGAATGAACGTGAATTTGAAGTGCCCAACTGTGTCTCTTCACTTCCATGCCCCTTCACATCCTCTAGTGCATGGGAGGACATGGGAAGGAATATATATACATGGAAGGAGCAAGAGAGTAGACATTCAAAGGTGAATCAGACATTCAAAGATCCAGAGAGATCGAGAAGTAGAGTATAATGAGAGCAGTAAGCAATATCTTCAGTGTTGGAATGGAATTGTAGGAACAAGGTGTAGAAATAGAGCAAGCAAGTAATTGGAGAGAAGGTTTACATTTTTTCTTCTTTTCATACTTATTGTAATATGTAATTGTCTATATTAGACCAATAAAAGTGGGAAGAAAGAGCAGTTGCCCTTCCTGACTGGTTTTTCCTCCTTAGAGGTTTTCTAGGATAAAATTGTTGGTGTTGAAGTTTGAATTATTTCCTTCTCTGAAATTTCCTCCTATAACACTAGATAATCACTCACGAAGCTCTAATATTTAAGAAAATATGTCATTTTCCAAAGTTGAAAGTAGAACAACATAATTGTGTGATTCGTAGAGTTCCAAAGTAGAAGTTTACGGATCACTGGGAGTAGTATGAGATGTCTAGAGTCAGGTATGGGGGGTTAAAAGGTTGTAGGTGATTATGTGGAGGGATTGGCAAGAGGGTGAGAGATGATGGAATGAAAGGGAGACTAAAACTCCTAAACAGAGATGAAGAAACTAATCTAAATAAATATGGGAAGGTGCATATCTAAAGGTACTTACTGTTGTTTTCAGACCTGGTGGTTGGATGGAGGTGATGGTTGATCCATGAAACTGGTGGTCAGTGTTGTATTTATTCTTCCTATAATGTTATCATGAATGCTTACCTTTCAAATTAGTGCTTGGTGCTGGTTCAAGGTGTCTAGATGTACAGGAGTGCTCTGGTGCATGCTTGTATGTAGATATCTCTTCTCCAAAACTTGAATAATTCTTCCAACCTCTCAAACAAGGTTACCAAAATGAATATATGGTAACCAACAATGGTTTAGGGTGACTGACATAGGTTTAGGGTTGAACGATGTTGATTAAGGTGGGAAATCCTAGATTTACTAAAAATGACATATCTTGGCAATATTTTTGGCCAGCTCTATCCTTTCTCATGGATCAAAATGGAATGTTATGCTTAGATAAGTGGGAATACGGTTAGAGGAAGAATAGGCATGTGATTTTAGGGTTGAACTAAGTTTTAGTTAATCAAGGTAGGTATGAATAATTCTTAGTTAGCTATGGTGAGTGGATATTGAGTCCTATTAAAAGGGAAACATACTAAGAATAGGTTTATGATGAGGTGTCTAGGTGAAGTGGTGGGGTGAGGTGTCTAGGTGAGGTGGAAATTAGTTTAATTAAGGTAATTAAATAATGAATGTTGTGAGTATGGGCATTAATTTAATTGTGGGTAATTAAATTAATATACATATGGGGTAAAGGGGGAGTGTGAAAAAATTTGGTGTCTACATTTTCCCCTTTTTTTTGTGTAGATTGTATTGGTAAGTGATGCTGACAAAAACAAGAAGTGATTTCCCCATGTGTGGGTGAAGGTGACCCCCCTCAAACCAAGGACTGATGAGGTGTAATATGGAATTAGTGAGTGGGTTGATAAATGTGTAGTTTGTGGAAGTGAAGGTAGGTGGGGAAGGGTAGTGGTCAACTCAGGTAATAGGTAATAGGCCAGGGTCCAAAATCAGGTAATGGGTAATGAGAATCAAATGCATGCATACATATAGATTGAAATGTTGTACCACATTGAAGAGCTTGTAAACTCTACATCGTCCAAGGTTGATAGGTTTATTAAAACAAGGGTGAAGTGATTCAGGTATCTGAGGTATAGGATATGGTCTGAAAACACAACGTAGGTCAAGTGCAGGAATGTTTAGGTATGTTTCGGTACACCAAAGGTTTGGTTGGGATAAACAACACGATATTATGCAAGGTATTATTGTTGGGCTAAAATAACATAGGTAATAACATCGCAAGGTATAACAAGTACATAAGGTCAATGTGCACACAAGTAAG